>JAQGCL010000076.1:0-25587 GCA_034699605.1 Isotomiella paraminor | reverse complement strand
ATTTGCTAGGGATCAGTATCCTGTCCGGGAGACTCACATGTCATGTTGCATGAAATTCTGGACCTGTGGATGTTGTAGTAAATAGTACTTGACAATGGTTTCGAATCTGGCACCCAAATTGTTCTGGTGTACTAATACATAGTACAAGACGTAAATACAGACAATCATTCCAGCTCTACGATATATCGAAATGCATCTATAGGGTTCTTGGGTCCCACTGCAGGGGCAACAAGATTAAACCATTATTTTATTTATGGGGTAATGAGCAAATGGTTTTGACAATTTGGCTAGATCATTCTTTATTGGTTCGTTTTTCCCTGTAACTCTTCAATTTTGGCTTTCTTTATGCTTGGAATATACCTTCGACTCGTTTGGAGAAAATACATGATTCTGTAAAACCAGTTTTAAAAGTGCATTTCTTGCCACGATGGGTCCACCGTTTTAGGGAATTTATATTTCTACTGGATGATGCTCCGGAATGGGATAGTAAAATGCCAAGGAAATAAAATTTCCTGCAATAATCGTTGGTTTAGCAACATTTTGACTCGTTTGAAATCTTCTCTATGTCACTTTTTCTTATATAAATTCGAGGAGTTTTAGTTTGCGCATTCTACTTTTTTGAAAACTGGTTTAAATACCTTCTACTACTATACTTTTTGCACAAATTACTAAAAGGTTTTAGTATACGATTGACACCTTGAGGATAAGTAAAGCATAATGAATAATAATGATGAGTTGATTCAGCACTCAGGCAAGCAGCAAAAAAGCAGCAAAAGGTAAAAAATCAATGATGTGTGTGTGTGTGTGTGTGTGCGTTACTGATTTTTCCGACTTTTTTTTGGAAAGTTTCACTAATGCTATAATCCTGGAGGTACAAAAAGATGCATATAATGTCACTTGATACACCCTTTTGTTAGACATGATGACTGCAAGGAATTTCTCCAAGAGACATCAACTTTTATATTGCGAATTTTTATGAACTACTCGCATTACCCCACCCAGCAAAACATAATGCCTATAGCAACACCAACAAGGGTTGAAGATTGTGATATAAAATAGTCCACAGTTCATTTAGTCAAAAGTCGTCAGTCGTCAATATTATTATGGCTGGCGTGGGTCGGAAGCTTCTCCTTCTATTATGGAAATGTCTACTTTCTCGAAAACGGCACTACGTTGTGACCACACTGCAAATCGTCCTTCCCATCGGTTTCGTGTCACTCCTCCTTGCCGGTGCCTCGTCGATGGGTAGTCCTTCCGCAATGTTTCATGCTCGGAAACCTTCACAAGGATCATATCAACAACCCGATGGATCAGGAGACCCAAATGCACCAGGGGATAGGCCAAGTGCTCTGAACGGTCCACCTGGCCGGCAGGGGCAACCACCAAGGATATGGAACCCTGTGGTATACCTATATCTTATAAATTCCCTAAACTCCACTTGTCATTTTATATATCGTCTCTTTTGTTTTGCTTCAGGAGGCATTTCACTACGAAACCAAAGATGGTTTGCTATTGTACGTCCCAAACACGGATGGGAAGGTAGAAGACTTTCTGAAGAAGTACTTGCTACCTGAACTCCTGCCCTCGATGCAAGTCGTGAAAGGCTTTCCAAACGAAGAGGCGCTGGAACTGTACGTTGCACAAAGAGAACTGGATCTTGGTGACCCAGACATACAGCGGCAACCGGTGAGGGGTCCAGACAGTCAGCCGGGTTTTCGAAATCAGACGGGTCCAAAAAAATCGACGAGTCCAGAAAGTCAGAAGGGTGCACTATGGGCTCTGGTCTTCACACAGGACATATTATCAGGGAAGGTGGTATCTTATAAAATCAGATCAAGTGAGAGGTCTGACATCCACCTTATTGAAACCTATACTCCTCCCGGAACTGACGATGGAAGTCGCCAGCGTTCAAACAATGGTATAAGATTTTCTTCTTTTTTCCCCTACGACACGAGAAATGTCTTTCTTTAGATGGCCGCCAATCCAATGAAAAAAACAATGACTATTATGAAAAAGGCTTCCTGGGTTTTCAAATGATAGTTGACAAGGCGCTCACAAAGATGCTGGCAGGAGGGTCAGGGACAGAATACCCGTACCCGTACAGAGTAAGTATTATCTCTACTCTTATTAGGCTATATAAACTATTCATCTTATTTGACACCATGTCCCAGATATTCATACAGCCATTCCCATGTCCCAAAGGAAAGCAGTCATGTGGCCATGAGGATAATGTTAAAGGAAATGGCAGGGGGGATTATGGTGGAGGAATTGGCACGAAGAAAAGTACACTGACGAGAGATTCCGACAGGGGGGGCTTTGCAAAAATGATTACTGTAATGTTCTCAGTTATTTTTACCTACACATTTTTATTCATGGTCCCTTCAATTGTGGGTGGGATGGTGTCTGAGAAGGAGACAGGGATAAAGGTATATAAAAATGTCTCCTCAATTCAAATTTTCTATTCCTCGTCTTCTTCTTTCTCATAGGAATTTATGAAGATGTCTGGAATCCCAAGCTGGTTACAATGGCTTGGATGGATGATCAACTCAGTCCTTGTTTCGACGATTACCATCTCAATCATGACAATCATACTGTGGATTATGCTGAACGAATGTGATGTAATCCTTTTATGGTTCATGCAGTTTGTGTACGTCTTGTGGGCCACAACTTTCTGCTTCCTAATTTCATCCATTTTTGAACGACGTAAGTCTCAAGTTTACTGGCACCTGAGTCTCTCTAAAAACTATAATAATTTGTTTAGCGACGATTGCAATTACCGTTGGGATTCTATTGTGGATCGTGGGATCCATTATTGGAACAATCATGGCACTTACCTCGCCACCTTCTTTACCGACGGAAGCCTTGATCTGCCTATTTTGTCCCAATGGCGGATTGGTCTACGTTTGGATGCTCTTTCTTTTCTTAGAATATGAGGGTCAGGCTACATGGAAATATGTTGGCAGTACAGTCGACACACTCTCCCTAGGTCACGTCCTGGGATTCCTACTTGCGTCATCATGTATAAACATTATTGTGGCAGCGGTGCTAGAGTCCATCATTCCTACAAAGTTCGGAGTCTCCGGCTGTCTGGTAGAAATGTTGTAATTGTGGTTTGTGTTATGATTTTACAATCAAGAATTCTTTTTCTCACAGACGTTATGGTCTTGCTTTGGGTGCGGGAAACGTAAGAATGCGAAGGTAACCCCGACGCAGGAGGGTCGTAGTGAAGATTCCAAGAGCTTCGAAGCTGAGCCTGCAAATCTGTCGGTTGGAGTGGAAGTAGTCAATCTTTGCAAGACATTCGGAGGGAAAAGGGCCGTGAATAATGTGTCCATGAAAGCCTACTCTGGCCAGATATTTTGCCTTCTGGGACACAACGGTGCAGGTAATCAATCAAGTTCCGAAAACATCAAGAACCTTAAAATGCCATCTTTTACCTAAGGTAAAACGACGACAATGTCCATTCTAACTGGGCTGATGAGTCCGAGCTCGGGGAAAGCTATGATAGGTGGGAAAAATATCTGGACGCAGATGGGAAGTATTCGTGAGAACCTTGGTCTTTGTCCTCAGCACGATCTCTATTTTGCGGATTTGTCGGTTGTACAACATTTGAAGTTTTTCGGCTGTGTAAATAATGAATCCAAGCCAAAAACAAAAAGGTAATCATCCTCCTTTTGTCTATAGGTGAAAGGATGGAGTTTTGCTAAGGCCAAGTCTGAAATTCCTGAACTAGTGAAAAAACTGAGGCTTGAGGACAAAGCAAAGGTGCTTGCGAAGAAGCTCTCCGGTGGACAGAAGAGGCGACTCTGCTTAGGCATAGCCATTGCTGGAGACAGTAAAGTCTTGTTTCTGGACGAATGCAGTTCTGGCCTGGATCCTGAGGCACGACGACACGTTTGGGACCTACTCCTGGAAATTCGAAATGAGAGGACGATCATTCTCACGACACACTTTATGGAGGAGGCAGACATTCTCGGGGACAGAATTGCCATCATGGCGAGTGGAGCCATTCAATGTTGTGGGAGTCCAGCTTTCCTCAAAAAATATTATGGTAAAAAAATAAAATGATCCCTTAGGAAAGTCACAAATCTCCATACTTTCTTACTATAGGCACTGGATACACGCTTTCTGTCGGATTAACCTCTGGTGCAAATGTACCAGCTATACTCAAATTGGTCCAGGCCAACATCCCTTCAGCTTTCACCAAGTCCCAAGAGCAGAAGGGGGCTGTTGTAGAATAAAGCAACCGTAAACAGATTTTGCATACATTTGCAAACATCATGCAAACATGTCCGACGTGTTGGCATCAGGAACAAAGTGTAAGAATTCTTGGATTATTTACATTCTTCATGAATTTATTTGTTGTATAAAGCTATGAATGTCATGAATCTACGAGAGAGCAAAGTCGAAAACAAACTTATTTAGTCTTACATGAACAGTCTACATCATGTATTTCGTATTAGTATTATAAAAGTGTAAAATATAAGATATTACAGATATTTGAGTATTCAATTCTATGTGAGAGCAAAGTAGAAAACAAACTTATTTAGTCTTACATGAACAGTCTACATCATGTATTTCGTATTAGTATTATAAAAGTGTAAAATATAAGATATTACAGATATTTGAGTATTCAATTCTATGTGAGAGCAAAGTAGAAAACAAACTTATTTAGTCTTACATGAACAGTCTACATCATGTATTTCGTATTAGTATTAAAAAAGTGTAAAATATAAGATATTACAGATATTTGAGCATTCAATGGGAAGAACATTGCAAGAAAAATAAAGGCTCTGAAGTTGATCAATGCATCTAATCATCTAATCAACACGCCAAGCACTGCAGAGTAAGTCTAATTATTAGCTCCTCGACCTGTAGTAATTCTGTTGAGTTGGATTGCAGCTTCAAGATGATCCATTCTTGGTGATTCCGCATGGATGACATCGTGGAAACGTATTTCATCATGTGCACTGACACGATTGAATATGAATCCAAGACAGTGAAGACGCCTTCTGAATACTGCCATGAATGCAAAACCTGGTAAACAAAGGAGTAATGTTAAACAAATTTACTGTTACAGACTGTGGAATTCATGTAAACTCACAACAAAAAATTGTAAAAAGTGGAATGATGATCAGTAGAATTGTTGGTGTCGATGAATTCTCTTGTGGTGGAGATGCAGTGGTAGAGTGTGCAGGAACTGTCGTCGTCGTCGTGGGGTTTGTAGGACAGGCACCTCCTGGTGGAATGATGACCATGTCACCCTTCATAGGTCCATCAACACACCTCCCAGTCCAGAAACAATGCATTCTTAAGCATTGAGTACAGTCCATAGCAATGCTGCAAGCTGTTGGAAAAGATTGTAAAGGCACTTCAAATTGTCTACTATGGGTGGTTACTGCAATAAATTAGTTTACCCAGAGATGAATGTACTAGACACATGGCGAAGAGTCCTAAAGGTAGGGTCATGTCGAAATGTGTTTGTAAGGAATACTTCTTTGTCGAAATATTACTTGAAATAAGTGTAAAAGTCGTAAATTATATCCAATAATGGTAAACCACAAATTCACTGCTGGGTGTAGATTTGTGGCAGTAGAGGAAGAGTAGAAATGTAGTCAATAATTGAAATACGAGTGATCCGAAAAATCTGTGTGGAAGATGCGGGTTGAAAGAGGCAAAATGAGACAGGTCTATGCATCATCGTCTACGGCATACACTTGCATTCAAAGGTCTTTGTATTGGTTTCCTCCTTCATTTGCAACAATGCAATGTATTCAAACTTTTAAAGCAAGCATGTATAAATTCAAAATCAAAAGCTTTATTAAACTTGAAATCAATCAATTATTAATGTAATTTCACTTCCTAAAACTAATCATAAAACCCCAAACAATCATAGCCTAGCATTTGTATGTAAAATGAAATGGAGAGTACAAGAATGTGAATGGAAAATTAAAATGTAAGTCACTTCTATGTGACAGCATCATTATGTGCATGAACTACAAAATGTTCATAAATCAAATCATAAAATCTAACATGCAGACTTTGTCTATGGTCTGTCCAACTACAGCATGGAAAGATTTTCACCTCCTGGCACCCCTGACACCCCTGCCACCCCTGACACCCCTGCCACCCCTGGCACCCCTGTTTGCCCACAAAGCCATGGCCTCTGCCTCTGAAAAGTGATCATTGAACAGTGAATGACATGAAGTATCAGAAGCAGACATAGGTAATTTTATTCAATACCTTCTTCTGGAGTGTAAATTGGACGCGTTTCAATTGAGTATCCGAGACCCCCACTATAATTGTGACTCTGGTTATGGCTTGTCACAGGGGTAGAAGCACGTAAGGGTGATCCTTCTGCACCATACTCAGGGTTTGAGTAAGCCTCTGTAATTGGAGAAACTCGTTTATGAAAACATATAAAAGCAGTCGAAATAATACCTGAACCCGACGCAATCGTGTGGACACTGTCTCCACTGATGTCCGAGACGCTTCCAATGGAAACAGAGCCTGATGAAGAGCTCGACGCTTGCCCCCCTTGAGGTTGCTCTTGACGTTGTTGTACTTGAGGTGTGCTAGCAGGAGCAATGCCAGGATTCTGCAAACCTCTCAAGTTAAGTTGGCGGAGTCGACTGCGGTATGCTTCCGACAATCGAATTAAATCTTGTCCCCTTCCACGTCCATCCCTTGATCCTACGGTTGACGGAGGTAGAAATTGTTAAAATGTATCACAAGAAATAAGAACTGCTGTACCAGAAGGACCACCCAAACCTCCTTCACGTCCTTGTCCAGGATTCATTATATGAATGTAATTAGCAAGAGTAAAAGCTGTTCATGTGTGATTGGAACTTACTTTGGTGTTGCAAAGGGGTGGATGAAGAAGAAACTGAGAAGTCAGAAAAAAGCTCTTGTGCTTCCCAACAACATTGCTTAATATGATTTCGTAATCGTAACTGCGTAGTTTGGAGAGAGGGGCAGACAGTGAGATTCAGAGGAGTTAAAAAAACAGACGTAAATCCTGTGTCGTAAAAGTTGAAGCAGAGTACTTGCAATCCAGATGGTGATTCCTTGAAACACATCTTCTGATGGTTGTCATGTCATATGAATCCCCCCCTCCAGTAAAACATATCACATAAAAGTGTTGTTCACACTTTCCAAATGCTGTTGACAACACCATGTCCACCACGTACGTACACACAAATATGTATATACTGTTGGTATGCATTAGTCCAAAGTCAATAGCTTCAAGCAAAGCCACATGCCCCTGCAGTCGTATGGAAATATAGAAGCCTAATGAAAATGGGACCCATGTCTAGACTAAAATGGTGGATGATTTCCATGAAATGAAAAGGTGAAAGCAGTCTAACTTGGAAAAATGCTTCAGAGAGAAACTGAATGCTACATTGACCAAGCTCAGAGCGGAAGTGGGGAGAGTCTAAGAACCATGTATTTACACGCCTTCCTCACAGTTTTATGGACCACACTGGTCCTTGCAAATTTGTGTTCAAGGGAACCCAAGTGTGGGGCTTGCATCAAAAAGGGGTGTGTGTTTGTAAAGGTGTCTTCAACTTCAACATATCGTTGTATTGACCGAAAATTTACGGAGAAGGCGTCCAACGTAATAAGAAGTTTACAGTCATGTAGCCAAGCCATCGTCACAACAACAAGCAAGCCAAGGTAGTGATTTTGATGGAGCTTTGGGCACTGTGGAAATGATGCATGCGAGAGAATAATTGCCTTTTGTTCATTGCTTGTAAATTAACAGATTCATCACGAGTAATCCAGCCATGACTATGAGCAAAAATAATGAGATAAGATCAATGGATCCACATGTCTTGCCAAACAAAGGGTATGAAACCAACCAAGTCATGCATTCATTAAAATATTGTTTTTGGTGTACAGACTCACATCAGTGACCTCCACTACTCTAGCAACCGTGACGACTGACACAACCAACAATCCAAGGTACACATTTATTGCCTGTATGTCTTTGTGAATCAATTGTGAATCAAAGTGTTTATTAAATCGCAGATCCATAACAACTCCACAAAGCATGACTGCTTACAAACGTGACGAGATAGGACCATCTATCCAACCGGATGCTCCCAGCATCAAGTATAAATTTAAGAGAGTTCATATATGCCCCTAAAAGCAGTATACATTCTTAGTCTAATAACTTCTAGCACATCATCACCAACAGTGACCATCGATGCGAGTGTTAGCGTTCACTCAAGGTAAACTCGTGTATACAATACTCCTATACATCACAGATCCATAAATCACACTAATCTTTCTAGTCCAACACCCAAAAAGGTCATCAAATCACAGGAAATGGACGAAACCAGTCAGAAGTATTCATATCAGATTATATATTTTGCAATAGTGACTAATTCCAATTGTTTAGCAATATCCAAACAAGTGGAAATGCTACACGTGGAGGAATGGTTGTTGGGGTACAAAAAAACAATGATACGAATTCACTAGCATTGCCCTCACAAGATTGGGATCAAGCATGTCGATTCACGGAGAGTGGTAAAGTTAATTATTATGTCTAACCTTGCAGATTTTCATATTGTTTCGAAACAAATTGTTTACAGCAATGAGTGAGCGGATGCGTCTTTATTGTGCACAATGCCTTTCCTACGTAAAGATGGGTGAATGGTTCAGGATGGGTTTAAAAGGGGGTTTGCCAAGCCATTTGTTCAGAAAGCGTCTGAGACGGTGCATGGCAGCATTAAACTTGGCTTAAATTGTTTCTTAAACAGTTTCATAATTCAGAATAAAAGCTTCAATTAACGTGCTTATTTGTCCCATTGTGTTTGATTCATTGCCATGGGGAAAGTGGAAGAGGGTGATAAAGGCAAGGGGAGAGCATGTAAGTGGTCATACACTAGTGGCTATACTTGGCTGTGCTAATTGGAGTTGTCTGTTGTAAAGTGATAGAAAAATTGGGGCGGGGGTATCTGGACAAGCAATGCAAGGTTTCCCGAGACCGTGAATCCCCCAAACGCGACGATGAACAGGAGTCATCAGATGACGACGACGACGCGTCGTTGTACGTTATCGAAAAGGAGCTACAGAGGGCAAAGCGTGGCGTTTTACAAGACTCTGACGATGAAGAAATGCACAGTGGTGAAGAAAATGACAAATTTGACATTGGTAAGTGCATGTGTTGAAAATTAAAAGCAAAAACTATCTTAACCCCTTTAACAGACAACCTGCCTGATCAGTCCAATGCTAGTGGACCTCCATACAAAGGCCCTCCTGGTTGGTTGTGGGAGTCTGCATTGGCCTCCAACGGAATTCATCCATCATCTGCAGAAGAGGCGGCCAAGGATGGGGTCCTTGAGCATAGAGATGTCTTGGTAAAAGGCTGTCACTGAGTGTAAAAATGTTGTTGCAATAAAAATGTCTATTATTCATAGAAAAAGGATATTCCACTACATCCATCACAATTTTTGGATGTGGGGGTTTGGCCTGAAGAAAGACGTCGTGATCGGTTCTACCCACCTGGAGTCCACCACAGGGACTACGACAAAAAGTATTTGGATAGGAATGTGAAATTGATGCACAAAGTCCGGATTCTCAGGCAGGAATATCCTGCATTTGGAAGGATCTTGCTTGGGATGAAGTACTCCTTGACGTCCCCACACAAGATTGTCTCACTTGGCCCCCACAAATCCATCCAGTTGTGGGTAAACTATGACCCGGAAAATTGGAGACGTAAAGTCTTAAAGCACAATTTCTATGAGGTGATGGACATTGACGAAAATGCATCTGACCCTGACGAAGCTGCCTCCAAAGAGAGATCAAATGAAAAGTGTAAAACAAAAAAGAATGAAAAATGTGAAAAGTCTTCAAAGAAGTGCAAAAAGAAAGAACTCAAACGTGCTCTGGATACGACAAAGAAAAATGTGAAGGAAGCAGGTAACATTTCAATCAACTATATACACTATCGACATCTTAACACCCAGCATAAAAGTCATGTATTTGTTCTAGTTTCTGGCAAGGTACATTTTAGAAATGAGGACAATGAAGATGATGAAGATGATCCTGAAGAAGATCGATACACGTTTGATTCGTTTTTGGTGAAAGATTCATCAGAGGACGAGTGTGAGAAGCTGAGTGAGAAAAGCTATGAACCACGTTCAAAAAAGTTGAAGAATAAAGCAACTTGGAAACAACATTCTGATGATGATGAGGACGATGTGGTGGTGCGGACAGTGAAGGATGGTAAACAAAGACCAGCTCACAAAAAGGCACAATCAAAACCGGAGACAGTGACTTCTTCCGTTCATGGCAGAAAGGGGCAAGCTGCGAAACAAAAACCAAAGTCGAAACAACATTCTAATGATGAGGATGAAGATGTGAATGAAATAGCGAATAAAATCGAAGCAACGCCTCGCAAAAAGGTACAAACAAATCCAGAGGCAAGCACATCTAAGGATCTGAAGTCGAAGGGTCAAGTTGTGAAGAAGCAAGGTGTCCACATTGATGTTCGTAAAAATGGAACTCAGTCTGAAGAAGACATAAAAATTGTGAAGGAGGTAAAAAATAGTCGTATATTGGAGGAAATTGCAGGCAAAATTCTGTTGAAGCCTATGGCACAATCCACACTTGATTTCCAAAAGAGCATTCTTACATACACTAAACCCAGGACCATTGAAATGCCAGAAAACTTTGTGACAGCTCGAGAGATTGTAAAAGCACACTACCCATACCGTTGGGATGAACTTGTTGGTCCTCTCCTCCCTGGAAGAAGTGTAAGTTCATTGGACAAGTCTAAGATAGACCGTCTTGTGAAGGAAGACACAAAAACTATAACTGTCGGCTCGGTGACAATGCATCCATTCATTCTAAAGGAGGGGCAGGCGACGAAGATAATGTTGTATCAAAAACGTGAAAAAGACAGTGGATACATCATCATTGAGGGGCGAGAAATTCAACACTTGCTTTCTGCTTTCAGTGAAGTCCAGCATGGATGTGCTCGTGTGGCAGTTCAAACACAATTCAAGAAGCGAATTGAAAGTCGTAAAACTGAAATGAAAAATTACGTGCTGGAACTTAAACATCTTCAGGACAGGCAAAAATGGGAATTCAAAACTGGGTCACAAAAGAATGTCATAGAGAGACAATTTGAACTCAATCATTTACAACACAATGTGCGGAAGTTGGCAACCGAGATACAAGAGTTGGAACAAGAACAGAAACAAGCTGAATCCATAATCGACTTCAATTCCGGCGAGTCCAATGAGATGTATTGTTCTTCAGAAAACATTGTTATGCTTCGACTGGATTAAAAGATGTAAGAATACCTCTTTTCTATTAACAATTTTATTAATGCAATAAGGTGGTGGTTCTAAACTTATGTACATGTTCTATTGACGTGCACAAATAATAAAAATGGTGATGGTTAAATTGTGTAATTATTTCTTTATACAAAGTTTATAGTGACCAAAAGGTAGAGTAGTGACGCCATATTTACCAATAAGCCTCCGATTGTCGCTAAAGACGGGATTAAACGAGAGTTTTTCATTTTGAACCATCTTGAGCTGGAGACGCTTACTTTGAATTGATTTTATTTTTGTATATTTGTGCGTCTTCTTGAAAATAGCGTTCCTGTAGCTTAAAATGTCTTTTTTGTGTAGAAAACATCCCTGCACACCTCTTAACTTCATTTTTGTTCCACCTTTGTGAAATAACAATCCATAGGCTTTTTTCCTCACAAAATAGGCCTTACGAATGTGTACCCCCTTGTAGTTACTATCTTTATAATTGTCGTCTTGAACCTTACCAGTCTCTCCCTTGAATTCAACACTGTGGAATGGATTCGACGGCTCCAAAAAACTCATGTCCATGAGTTGTTCACCATCCAGCTTGACCTTAGTAACTTCTTCCCAAATGTTTTTTGTGGGGGTGTCAAGTTCAATTTCGAAGCAGGCAGAATCTGTATCGACGTAGTCCAATTCAATGGACCCCCAAAAATGGTCCAGGAATGCGTACAACACTTTGTAAAAATATGATTTACTTAGATCCAATACTGCAGCTATGGGGGGAAAAATGTTCAACATATATTCAACAGTTTTTAAATGAAATGTGTCCATACCTGCCACCATATTGTGGTTGTTCATGACCACTGATTCCCTCCGCATTTCCACCAGTGCAAGTGATTCATTTATGACCCGGAAGCTTCGAAATGTTGGTTTGCTTATAAGTTTTCTCGCAGCATCTATGTGGGTGACTGGTACAATGTGAAGGAATTGAGTCACGTCAACGCCAAACATGCCATAGCAGCTATTGCATGAAAATTTACGAGCCTGTGATTCACCAGTAGATTTTGCAACTTTTCGTTTTTCACAATTCCAGTCGACAAATGGGTGCATGAAAGCCTCTTGCTCAAAAGTGTAAATTTGGTGAATCTTTGTTACCCGAGCCCCCAAACGAATTCCTTGTTTCAGCATTGGTAGAAACACTCCATACTTTTTCTTGGGGTAAAGATTGCAACTAACAATTTGCTTGCCAACGTTGTTTGGAAGTTGTGGATTATTTGAATAAAACTGTCGAAAGGTAGGGTTTAGCATGTCTGCATTTACTTCCAATTTTTCTGGGAAAGGTGGTAGAAAACGTAAGTAGTCATGTATGTGCACTTTTTGCCCTTTGATTATTTTGAATCCGTCATAAGCTATGTCAACTTCAAAAAGGAATCCATGACTTGCAAATTCATCCTGGTCCATTATAGAGAAGTTGTCAATTTCATCTTGGCTTAACTGTCTAAATCCCTTGGTAGGAAGTTTATAGCGGCGCATGATATGCGAGTACAAACCATTTATATCCATCTGCAAAATATATTTGATGGGTAATTCTGGTTTGTAGCCAACAAGTCCTGGTATGTTGCTTCTCGCATATCTCTTGACAACATCGACAATTCCACCAATTTTGGCTTTCAATGTAAGCAGTAGTAAGTCCATATCACGAATGTACTCCAACACTGGTGCACCCATTTTTAAACCAACTCGAAAACTCATACTCGGCAATGAAACGAAGTTGGTTGGATCAACCTTAAACACGTCAAGACAAACATTTCTATAGCTAACCCACACGTCGCAAAGTAGTGTGACATCAAGCAATCCATACACTGCAATGTAGTCTCTACGGGATTTGCACTTGAACACTTTAAACACAAGCTGTGCATTCTCATAAGCTTCATCTTCGACCTCTTTGTTCGTTAGTGAATTGAAGAAATATTCTTTTGGTGGAAGTTCAGCAATTTCAACATCTACATTTTCTACTGTAACATTGTCATAAGGGAATGCCAACTTGCCGATTAATAGATCCATTTGACAATCCAAAATCGCAAACGTGTCCCGGAAAATTTGCCTGGTAACGCTGAACTTGTCTATTCCATCCTCCCTGAGGTCATGTATCAGACTATCCAAACTTCGAGGTAAATGTGCAAGTGTGTCAATACATACTATTTGTCCGTTTAGGGTGATTGACAGGAATTTTTCACAAGACCGTGCTAGTACCTTCAATGCTTCAATACCGATCTGTGCAGCTCCTTGAAGAATTAGCTTACTGTCGAAGGACTTTAGATTGTGGAACAAGACAGGGAACTGTTTTCGATACCTCAAATTTCTGTTACAGCTGTTGTGTGCTGCACCAGTGTATCGAGGGAGCTCATGAAACACGTTTACATTCATCCCGTGAGAATGGTGTCTAACTTTTCGTTTTTCCCAGTTTCTACTTTCGACGTGTTGCACATCAGTGTCATCATATTCATCCTCGACGTTGAAATGTTTACGGCAAATGCAGCACACTTGAGCCAACTCGAAATCCCAATGGTCATCTCTCGTCATAGCCATCACCTTACTGTAGACTGATACCCTCTCCAAATACAAGTCGGCAAGATGTAACATTTCATTGATAAATTGTTGATGTGCATCGAGTCCAGTGTAGCATTTAAAAAGCTCTGCTGAAGTTCCACTGTACACCACGTACTGGTATGAAAATGGTTGAAGAAGTTCCTCGGTTAATTGACATGAATTATCCACCTCCCCATCTAACTGCCGCAGTGTTTCAAAGTCTGCAATTACCATCATGGGGCAGGGTTCATACCACCGAATGTTTGCACAATTTTTGTACTGCTGCTTTGGAAACTTTATTACTTGGCTGAAGTTCTTGAGGCAGTCTAACGAATGTTCATCCCGTTTGGTTTTGTCTTTGAATGTCGTAAAGCATCCACGGCAAACATATTTTTTAGATGAGCCATGTGCTCCAAGGAACGCACTCAATGAGCTAATAAGAACAACATGTTGAATGTCACCTTTCACAATTCGCAAAAGATCCAATTTTATTTGTGCCCCTGGTCTACGAGTTGCCCGTTCAGGGAATATATTTCCAGTTCTTTGGTTACATTTGTATACATTAACTGACCATGCTGGATTGTTTTTCTCAAACTGGTCGATTTCTCCTAGTGTGACCCCCTTGCGTTTATTACAGCCAGAAAAGTTGATGTAGTCATTATTTTTGTTCAACTTCTCAAAGTAGTTGTACTGCCACATCGGACACCCATTTCTTGCTGATTTGTGTCCAATGAATTTGCAAATTGCAGCATATTTAAAACATTTGTTGCTTGGGGCCTTTATATTAATAAGACCCTTTCGGTTCTTAAAACAAGGGGGTGTGGGAAGCCATTTGCCAGTCCTCACAAATCGTGGGTATGAGGTGTACACATTCAATGCATCGATCTTGGAAATTGTCCACCCGCTCCCTTTTTGGCTCATGGTGTTGAGATGGTCGATGTGATCTGTTACAATGTCGTAGAGGTTTGGTTTGATGTCGAAGTCATTCAGAAAAAGATATGTGTTGGAATTTAAATAGTTTGGTTCTTCAATCCATGATGTTCCATCTTCGTTAGGTCTGTATTTAACCATCGAAATGTCCAACACAAGACGGATTTTGATTCCATTGTGGGCATTAATTACTTTTGAAATAAAGTTTCGCAGTTGGAGGTAAATTGATTTATAGTAGTCCCCTATAAGGATAGTGCTTGATGACTTCACAAACTTGTATCTTTTAAACACACCGAGGAGGCTTGATTGTACTTGAACAAATGCTGGATCATAGACGCGGGTTGTATCTTCTGGGTGCTCACTTCCACCACCTCTCAACGTTGCACAAATGTGTGTCATACGATTTTCCACAAGTCGTGAACATCTCGTGCAAATGTGTTGTTTACTGATATGCGCTCGAAGTTGAGGATGTGTGTAAAACACAACAGCACAAATTGGGCAGGGGTTGGAATGTCCACCACGACGAGTTGAAGTAGATGCCATTTTGTTGAAAATCCGACAGTCTTCAATAGAGTTTAGAGCTCACAGGATGTTGCTCTTGGAATCAGATCAATTGTATTTGCAGTTAAAGCATCCATTCAGCCTATTTATAGCCGGGTGAGTGTACTAGAGTAAGATTATTCCACCCCTCCTGCATACCTAATGATGTTTTACTATTTAGCCCAGCCAAGGTAGGAAAAACTGAGCTTGTGAAGGAGATAATTAGACGTCGCGAGGTAAGTCGGTGTAGGGTGGATTCCCCCTTGGGCGATTTCTCATTTGTTTCTTATAGGAGATAATCTGTGGTGAGATAAAGCGTGTAACATATATAGCAGGGCAGGACCAACCAGAATTTGCTTCCTTTGGAAAGGCCAACCCTATTGTACAATTTTCTGGCCACTGGCAGGAGACCTTTCTAATTCCCGACAGTTTAGTTATCTTTGACGATCTCGGCCAGAGCTTCTCAAAAACTCTAAACGAGTTTATAACAGGTCATTAATACTTCCCATATATTATAGCATACTTGAGTATTGTGATAATACAGGTTTTATAACCAAGACGGTTCATCACGCACGAGTGAGCTGTATTGTAATCCTTCACAATCTATACAGCCCAGGTTTACGGACTGCCAGTTTATCAGTGGATTATCTGACAGTAGGAATATTCCAACCACTATTGTTTGAATTTTAATTTGAATTGTACAATTATAGATTTTCAACTTCCCCCGTGACAGAAGTGTTATTCAGACACTGGCAAGGCAGGCATTCTGTGGACAGACGAAATTTTTAAAAGAGGCATATGATTTTGTATGTCGACATCCACATGGCTACCTCTTTATAGACGTATCCACATTTCAAAACCCCAAATATCGAGTTCGAACCAAGGTATTCAACGACGATGATATGTTCATACTGGCTCCACTGGTATAAATGGAGAGAATTGACCAGAACCGCGATTTTTTGGACAGCATTGTTGTTTCAAATGTGAGGGCTCGAAAATTACTTTTACAAAAGTCTACACAGGAGGAACTCTATACATTGGTGGAAGTTTGCATAAACTTGAATAACTTCCCTTTTACCAAACGTGAACAAAAGGTGTTAAGGAAGGGGAAGGCATTGATACAAGCTCTTATAAAGAAAAGACGGAATGCAACTGTAAGGGTCCTGAAAACCTGCTTTCTAAAGCATCATTCAACACTACCCCAAATTGTTGCATGGATACTTGGAAAAATAACTGAAGGAGCCTTCTGTCGTCTACTTCTCTCCAATGTATAACCTTCGCATTTATAAGGCTATCAGCCTAGAGCAGTACCAAAGACTTTGTTCGACAACAAGTCCAACAGTCCAAGTAGCCACAGATGCACAGACAGTTTTAAACACTGAAATTATTCAACCACCTCCTAGCACTTCATTACAATATGTAGCAGGGACGACAGCCCTTGACCATACGGAATTACAATCACGAGGAGGTGGTGGTACTAACAATTCGTTTGACAGAGAAGTCAATGCATTGCTATTGAGTATTCCACCAAGTCAACACACGAAAGCAAAGCAACTAATTACGTTTATTCTCACAAACGGGAAATTAGTCTTTAATGAGGCAGGTGAAATTTCTTACAAGGGGCAATTAATGAACAAATCCAACATTGTTGACCTTGTAACAGCAGGAACCACGCCACATAAATTACGCAAGCTCACCTTACCAGGAATTGGACTGTTTATACAGTTTTTGCATGATGAAAACGTGCCGCTTTATTTTTTGGGATCTGAATTTGTAAAAACAATGCATTCGTATGAGAACTTTAATTTTGATGGGAAGCAAGATAAGAGTTGTATTGACTGGATTACCTTTGAGGAGTATAGCAAAATGAAATAATAATAATAAAACATATTTTGTATAGATGGTATCACTCACATTTTTTATTTTTTGCTACATTTCACGGTCGTTGAATTGCTTAACGTGCTTAGGAATTCCATATCTGATTTTTACATGCTCTGCCAATTAAGCCTGGTTTATAATAGATGCTATCGCGAAACCAGTTTTTTTTTTTTTTTTAATTATTATATATATATATATTTCGCTCGTGTCCATATATAAAGCCCTGTTTCGTGTTTCTCGACTTATCATTCAATTCTTGACTATCCCAGACACTATCAAACAACTTTACATTTCTTGCCACAAGAAAATTGTACACGCAGTGCTTTAGTAGGACAAACATGGGTGTGAACTCTGAGGCTGTCGACAAGCGCAAACACGGTGATCTTGTGGAAGAGGAGACGATCAAGGAAGGGAAGGCGACATCGAAGAAGTCTAAAAATGATGAAGACTCCGACAACAAAGCATGTGCGTCTGATGGAGATGGATATGGAGTACAGTGGTTTAGTCTTTTGGACGATGAGACCATCGAGAAAAAGAAGACTACATTTGAGAAGTCCAAAAGTGACGAATACTCTGACAACAAAGAATGTGGGTCTGATGGAGTTGGAAATGGAGAAAAGAAGTTGCAGCTTCAATCTATCGAGGCAACTTCGGTTGATGACAACGATGAAAGCAGTGAAGACGAATGGGATGCTGAGGATGTGGTTCTGAGTGACATAGACGATGTCAGTGATTCTGAGGGGTTTGAAATTCAGGAAAGAACTGTGAAGAAGGAGAAACTATCCAAGAAAGAATTAGACAAGTTGTATCCTGCTCATCATGAACCTGCTTACAACGAATTGAGGTTTACACCACACAACCTGAAGTCGTATCGACAGCCAAGTCTTTGCGTGTCTCAAGAGGTGGAGAAACCAGCAGAAGTCCCGAATGAACGAGTTATCACTGCTCAGCTGAAGTATTGGAATGAAGACATACTATTGAAAACAGCGGAGGCCAACAGCATTTTTGTTGGACTAATCACAGTTGCGCCTTACAATGGATTTCCATTCAAGGAGGGTCAACCCCAAATAGGATTCTACAAGAGGAACGGCACAACCCAAGGACAGGCTGTCTATGTGACTCTTGCTGAAGCACAGCTTCTTATTAAGATGGGGATGGCTCTGCTGAAGAGGAAAAAGAGGGAACTTGTAAGCAGGAAAGACGTTGATTTCAAGTTTGCATACAACACAGATGAGGCTATATATGTGCCTTTCAACTTTCGGAAAGTGGCAGTAGCACGCGACTACACTCTTGGGAAGGACTACAAAACGATACCGCAGGTGAAAGACATTCAGGAGCAGTTGACGACACAACTCGTGAAGAAAGGCACTGGAGGAACTTACAGCTATCCCTGCGGTTCGCTGGAAATTCTTACAACTACGTACAAGAAAAAGGAATATTTCATTCTACACAAAATCAACGGGTGGAACAGCAGCCAAAGGGTTTGGATTACAATTCACGAATTCCAACTTGTGATCAAGCACGTGGTGGACTTTGTTAACCAAGCTGTGACAACTTTGGAGGAGGCCAAACAGAAAAAATGAAACTTCTACAACAACTTCTACCCTCATTATTCTTCCTTTTTCCTTTTCTTCCTTTTATCATTGCCACTGGAAACAAAAGTGAGACCGTTGCAAGCTGCAATGCTTGTCTAATGTTTCCAGATACTGTTTTTGTGAAGTCCATTTTTATTGGAGAAACCATGCCACATTATACATGTGTGGATGTGGATGGTGTTTTTCGTTACAAACCTGTAATTGTAGATATTGCATGCACACACAAGTTGTGTGAGCAAATTTTTGATTCATTTCCCAAAAATTTTTTTGATTGTACACCGGCGTACAACAAGTTTCAACTAGATTCAATGACGGGTAGTCGGGTCAATCTCTATTACTACAAAATCTTAGAAGCACTCTTATTCATGACGCTAGGATGTATATCGACATTTGGTAAGCATAATCTGATATTTGCAGTCATTACATTTGAACGACGGTCTAATACTCTTTTACTCTTCATTTTACAGTTAGTCGGATTGTGTACAAACATCGACATCGTGGTCATGGCAGAGGTGGAACCCAATTGACGAACACCCTCACACCAACATTCGATTCATCTGATGACGTCTGATGTGCAGGAGGGGATTTATAATATTTGTGTAATACTAGTTGAAGTTAGCAGTACCATTTTAAACTTCTAGTTGGTAGTGACCACTGTGGCTGTGGTCGACTGTTCTAAACTTTTATCTTTCAAAGCAATAAACAAAAATTGGTGATGGGAAGCGCTACTGTGAAAAAACTTTATTTTAATCCGAAAAACACAGGATCTTTTAGTGGATTGCATTCATTCTATAACAACAAACTTTTTAAATTGAGTAAAGTAGAAGTTGAAAAGGAATTGCTAAAACTTCGAGAATATTTCATGTACAGGCCTGCGATTAAAAAATTTCCTAAACGCAAATGGTTGAGCATTGCTCCAAATGAAATTCTAGCTGCAGACTTAGTAGATGTCAGACGTTGGAAACAAGAGAATGGAAATAATAACTACATTTTACTCATAATTGACATATTTTCAAAAAAGTTATATGCAGAAGTTGTAAAAAATAAAAAGGCAGCCACCGTTCTGCAGGCATTTAAAAAGGTCCTTGGCAGAATAAATCATAGGATAGTATACATCACATCGGACAAAGGTAGTGAGTTTAGAAATAAAATCGTTTTAGCATATCTGACTTCGAAAAACATATGCTGGTTCACAACATCGGGACATAGTCATGTTATTGAACGAGCAATCGGTACATTAATGTCTAAACTAATAAGACTTTTTGCTAGACAAAACACAAATAATTACACTAACAACCTTCAGAACATTATCAAAAACTATAATAACACAGTCCATACATCAACGGGATTTGCACCAAATCAAATAACAGAGGAAACAGCCCCCATTGCATTTTCAAAAATGTATCAATCTTTGATCAAAACTGCTGGAAACCCGCCATTGAATGCAAAATATAAAGTTGGTACCAGTGTCAGAATAAGTTTAGAAAAAGAAGCTTTTGAGAAGGGGTAATATACTTAATTCACAACCCTTCCATGTATTCATAATACTCATCATTTTTATTTTATCAGTTACTATCCCCGATGGAGTTTAGAGGTGTATCGCATTGAAGAGGTCAAGAACACGATTCCAATTACTTACACAGTGCGTGACGAGGACAACGAGGTCATACAGGGTAAAACGTTGTGCAAATGACGATGTTACGTTTTCTAACACATCTACTTCTGTTGATACATAGGTTCGTTTTATGAACAAGAATTACTGCCTGCTGCCACCACATCTCACACCTCCACTTCGACATAACGTTCGATATCGCCACACTGCACAGAGCAAAACGATTTCGCTCGTGTTTTTTGCTGTGCAATTGGTGAGTGATGGATATGGAACAACTTTCCGATTCTATTGTCTTGTATCTATCAAGCAATAAGTCTATTTGTGCAAGTTCAAGCAACAGTGATTTTACAACGTCCCTCTACCATAGTGTTACGCTTGCCATAGATCAATATGAAGTGGGTTTAAAGGAAGTTTGGCTAGGTGGTGATTCATTGACCCCTACATCAACTGTTGGTGAAACCTTGAACACAGACGTTCCACCAGGCCCCGCCCCAATAAAAGCAACAGAAAAACGTTCTGCGAATCTTTTCTACTTAATTAACTGTGACCTCGTTCATCCACAACTTTTTTGCACGCGTTATCTACCAGTCTTAAGAGTCCTGCCCCAGAGGGCCAATGTAACAGGTGTGCAGCATTACACCTTCCCAGAAACTGACTACTTACGTCTTTGGAAATCAGACTTTACAAACATTAGACTTTGGGTGACGAACGAGGAAGGACGGGCTGTGGTATTTGATTCATCAATTGGCTTCACCTGCAAATTACACATTCGCCCAAGGTATTTTCAATGACGCTGTCATGCCGTCAGTAGGTTTATTAGGAGACAGTACAGACTACTTGGTACCATTTGGTAAAAGTAGTGTGGTGAATGTTGTTAACACTAAAAAGAAACGACAGCAGAAAGGTAGTATATTCGGTGGTGGGGGTAGGACTAAGTCGGATATAACCCAATCGGGTGAGGACGGCTTTATCGGCAATCAATCAAAAGGGGGAACAGTGAGGAGACGTGTAAAGTCTTGTGGAGGTGCAAGACGTCCAAAAGTGAAAACTAAAACTAAAAGGTCAACACCTAGAAGGAAAGCGCCGACACGTAAAAAACCAAAAAAAACACCCAAGAAAAAGGTGAAGAAGCGGGTTAAGAAGAAGAAACGCACATAGACATCATGTTTCCCTCTTTGGATTCCGCACAGGCAATAAATAGCTCATTGGACCTCTTCAAATTGACGCCTTCGGATACTAGTGTTCTCTCAAGCTTTTTTGTTCCTATCTACTCACAGACATCACTCAAAGAGCCAGCTGCCCCCCTTGTTTATCAGGTACATCCTTCTGTGAAATATTTGTATTCTTTTGTATACTTTGTCTGATCGTATCCATCTACACAGTGGACTGGTGTGGACAATGCATATGTGGATTTCCATTCTTCCTACCTGTACCTCAACCTTTCTGTTTTTCACGAGGATGGCAGTGTGTTGGCAGACAGTGAAGACATAAGCTGTTCCAACTTTCTACTCCATTCGTGCTTCGACCTTCTTGAAATATATATGCAAGGAAAACTGGTTAGCTCTGAGCCCTTCTATCCATACCTTGCTATCCTTCTCGCCAATTTGTCATACCCAGAGGACTTTAAGGACTCGCAGCTACGCTCCGCCTTGTATATAAAGGATGTAAACGCCAATCTGGTTTCGGATGAAAATTTGGGCTATGTAGCGAGGTAAGGCTGGTTAAAAATAAACATTCTTTTTTATTTTTAATCCTCCTTGCAGGAAAACCTATCTCGCAAAAAGTGGAAGGGTGGAACTGGCTGGAAAGTTGATGACATCCCTACATTTACAGAAACGCTGGATCCTTCCTAATGTTGACATCCAAATCAAATTGAAGAGGGCTAACACAAATTTTACTTTGCTGGCTCCAACAGAGACAACTAAATATTCAATTGTTTTGAATGAAGCTATTTTTCATTTCAAAGTAAATTATGTCCAGCAACACATTGTGGACTATCACAGAACCCGGTTGTCCAGAGAAAAGGCACTTTACCCCTTCACCAGGAACGAAATAAAGTGTATTTCAATTCCTAAAAATGCGTTGTCTTCGGTTACCGAGAACATCTTTAGCATCACGCAGCTACCCCAACGCATTGTTGTCGGACTTGTGAAATCTGGTAATTTGTTGTCGATTCCATTATACTGTTTTTCATTTTTCTTTAACACTTTCGACAGATGCAGTTGGTGGACGACTCACAAGGAACCCATTCAACTTTGAATCAGCAAATGTAATAAAGTTTGCTGTTTCTATAAACAATGTTCCAGTCGACTATATGACGCTGAACCTTAGCTATGATTCTAAGTATTTGCTTGCGTATCACAATTTGGTAGAAGGTTTGAATCTTGGAAACAAGTCTATTGGGATTGACAGAAACACTTTCCTGGACGGTTCGGTTCTGTATTGCTTCGTTCTTCAGACCTTTTTGGGTGATAGTAACTTCTTTCCCAAAGCAGGCTCGGTCAAAATAGAAATTACATTTTCAGCTGCAGTCACAGAGAATCTGACAGCCATTGTTTTGGCCCAAACACAGAGCCTCTTAACCATTGACCAAAACAAAAATTGTGAGATAGTCTCGCATGGTGTATTATAAATTATGGATATTTCGACTATGTACAGCGCCCTTTGTGGAATTATTAAATGCAGGCTTCCCTTTAATGTTGTACCTGCTGACTATGCAGCCATTGAATTAGCTTCTTACCCTAAGTTAATTGTTTCCAATATTTTACCAAGCTCTAGGGCAAATGATATGGGGCATTGGATTGTAATTTTCCGTAAAAGCAAATTTTGTTATGAGGTATTTGACAGTTTTGGGCTCAGATTGTCTGAGTATAGTGAAAGATGGTTTGGATTCTTAGACAATAAACATATTATTCAATTGAGGATGTCTTTGCAAAATAAGGACAGCATTGTTTGTGGCCTATACTGCATTTGGTATATCCAGCAGCGACTGTGGGGGAAAACCTTACGTCAGATTAAACTTCGGTTTTCCATTGATACTTTAAAGAACGACGACATAGTGACTCAATTTTATAATACGCTAACTTTTAGTCTGCAAGCATGTAATACCTTGTGTAGTAAGGATTGTTGTACAAAAGAACAACTTTTACAATCTATTGATTTAAGATGTTATGAATAAACTCATTTACTTTGTACCTTGTTTACTACAGACCACTTGTCAGTCATGTTTGCATGTTGTTTGTTTCATTTTGGGGTTGTGCATAAGACTTTTACACCTTGGTCCTACAACCAACTAGTTGGACATGTTTGCATGATGTTTGCAAATGTATTGAAACATTTTACGCTTTGTTCATACAGTCAACATGCTTGCAAATGAAATGAAGCATTCTTACACTTTGTTCCTGATAACATTTTACGCTTTGTTCATGCAGTCAACATGCTTGCAAGTGAAGTGAAGCATTCTTACACTTTGTTCCTGATGCCAACACGTCGGACATGTTTGCATGATGTTTGCAAATGTATGCAAAATCTGTTTACGGTTGCTTTATTCTACAACAGGGGGCCGAGATTGAGTTGCAAGTGGCCATTCCTGTTACTTTGAATGACAATCCAACCAAACATTTCCCCACCCTCTTGGCCCAAATTTTGGACGGAAAGGAAGCTTTAGGGATTGTGGACGTAGGGTTAACTTCCACCTCAATGGATGAGGTCTTTGTCAAGTAAAAATGCATCACATTAGGCGTACTCGAAGACTATACCACCATTTATCTTTTCATAGGGTGGACGAAGTTCAACATTCGGGTGAAGTCAAGGAGGATTTTGCCGAAATTCCCCAAGGTACTCCAATGAAGAAGGTGTGGGAAAATTCATTACATGTTTTATAATGTGTATAGGTCCAAAAGCAAAAGGAATGGGACTTACAATTCAACAAATTAAGGCTTTGCTGATAAAAAAGATGCTTTACACCGTCAAACGGTGGAAGATGGAGATCACGCTGGTTTTTTCTTACGATATTCCCATCATTTGATTAAAAACATATGTAAATGGAATTCGTATAGATGGCTCTTGCAATCCTGTTATTGGGTGGAGCAGTCGCCCTTTTCAGGACGAAAGGAAAATACGTTGCCTCACCAAAGACAAAATCTGTGCCAATCACAACTGCAGATTACAAAGGACAAAGTGTCTACTATGCAATAACCGATCAGAATGCTAAGCTCAAGGTACTTTAACTTGTTCATACTTATTAATCAATCAAATGTGATGATTGCTCATGTTCATTTTTATAGACAATCGGGGCGAAGTATGGCAACCTTGTTTCCGGAGAAAACGGTAAGAAATTCGACTCAGGAGACTCACTTCGTAAGGAACTGGACCTTGAAAATCAACAAGACGACAAGTCCTACGCTAAAAGTCACATCGTGGGCGCAGACTTGAGCTCATCATCCCCATGCCAGAACATGGGATCTTCATGCTCGAAACCCGAAGAACTCATCGCCATGCATGCAAGTTGGGCTGAACATTCGTCGCCGTTGTCCGTAAACTTGATAACCAACAGCATCCTCTCCTCTCTGACTACCGAGGGATACAGGATTGAAGTGTCAAGCCACCCACTTCCATCCCAAATAATCAGAAAAGGCAGCAAAATCTCAACGAGAAGCGGGCAGAGAACACCACGAGTTTCCACAAAGGAGGTGATTTCAAAAAAAAAATTCAATGGCAACCTTAATTTTGCGCTCCCATTTGCCTTTGCTTCCCTTGTGTCCATCGGGTTTGCCTTGGTCGTCACTAGTCGCATCGTCATTCCGACTGAGGAGCGTCACTCAGAGGTGAAGCATTTACAACGGATGGCGGGAGCAGGTCCCTTCATGTATTGGGGCACCTCCTTCCTTTGGGACGAGTGTCTTCTAACCCTCTTCCTGGGAACCTTGTGCATTGCTGTTGTACTCGGAGTACAAACTTATGACGTCATCACCAATAATGGCGGCTTGCGTGAGTTCTTATTTTGTGACACCTTAGAGGGTACAGTTTGTAATGTTGTATACTTTGCAGTGGCATTGATAGTGATTATGACATTCTACTTTGTTGCTGGGACCCTGCTGTCTTACCTGTTTAGTTTGATGGCTCGAACAACGGCGTCGGGGTTTGGCTTGGTCATTCTTTTGCATTTGTT
>JAQGCL010000075.1:0-25597 GCA_034699605.1 Isotomiella paraminor | reverse complement strand
TGTGGCCTATTGTCCCATTCCGTTGGTTCGCAAAACCTTTTTTACCAGGCGTTCTCTGACCCGGCTGACCCAGGACCAGGTGTTGAACAAGCCACATACCGAAGATGACCAGCAGCAATGTTGGGAACCGCATAGTGTTGAATGAGATGATGAGGAAATTGCTGTCTGGCTAAATTTGTGACGCGAAGCGTGAGATGTAATTCACCCAAACCAAATGGTATCTAAAGGCATTAACATAAGTTCCTTTTAAATGTAAAACCTTTTATGTCAAATGTTCAATCGCGTTCTGAATGTTCTGCGTGCCAATATAAAAACTAAAAACATCCGAGTCTCTTTGTAGTTTGCATACAATATTTTCTATAGAACAAATTAAGGTGGAATCAAATATTTTGGCATTGCGTGTTACATCCATTCATACAACAAGTTTAGGAATTTATTCAAACAAAAGTCATTACATTGCAGCAAATATAGAAGTTCACCTGCACCATTTATATTTTCCAGGCTATCCTTGTAACGGAAGGATGGAATATCTTAACATCCTTCTAAGAAACGAAAAAGCGATTCTGCAATGTCCTAAAGCAATTGTAAATACGGACAACAAATCAAATGTATCCACAACAATGTATACGCATTCTACACCGCAACACATTGCCGCCACACCCAATGCAATCAACGCAATCATGAACAGAGTTCCAGTGCTGGAATTCCCAAATCCCATTCCTTCCAGGCTAATCATTTCCCTGGTTTGCGGCTTCCATGAGTTTCTGGGTTTATCCCTAACGGTCAAGGAAACATTTGCATACTTTGACTTGGTTTTAGTGTCAGCTGAAGTTGCCTCATGGATTCCTTTCGTACAGCAACCCGTGGCCACCATCCAGCTAAACGCATCTGTGACGACTGACTTACCAAAGGTGTTAAAATTGACGACTGCTTCCCGACCGTTCAACGCCTCGTCATCGGTCCCACTTGAGTACCAAGGATGGTATGGGTACACCTTCTTCAAATGGTGGAAATAGGGGTGACTCCCGCCAACGCTGTATTCTTCATATATGAAGGCTGATTTTCCACAACGAAGGAGTTCTTCCTCGATCGCAACAAAGTGCTCTAACTCTGAATAAACCTTCTGCACATCCACATTTGTAGCATCTTGTGTCATGTGGTCAATGATCGGTAAGGGAACTTGTCGAATACGTGGGTTTAAGAGTCCGAACCATGCCGCCAGTTGGAAGTGGGACATGGCCTTTAATCTTCCTGGGATATCTCTAAAATGATAGACTTCAAACAAGAACCCGTACAAGCTTCTAATTAGAATTCGTTGTCGACCATGACCAGTCCTATCGAAATACGGAAAGTCGGTTAGATCAGGCTCTGAGTGGATTCCGTAGCAATCTGTCTGATCCTGTCTGAGTGAAGAAAGTTTGTTTTTCACATCTTCCCAATCTTTGAATCCAGCGCGCCAATCCAAGGATGTATGTAGTCTTTGGATCCACACTTCGTAGGTGATGTTTTGAAGACCAGCGTCTTCCATACATTGAACATCCTTCAAACTGCGGTATTGAGTCGACGGAGGCACAGAATTCAGGTAGTTAATTACCGTTCCGATATACGCGCTGCTGAGAACCGTTGCGACGGCCATCCACGTCATTATCGCCGGCCGAAACCAAATTTCCTTCCAAAGCACCTCAGGGATTGGGTAGGGTTCTTCAATGAGGCTTCCAAGAAGGGCCAGCACGAGCTGTGACATTTCAAAGCCAATGGGGTGGAGGAGCCTCATCGACACGGCGAACAGACTGGCAGATCCCAAAATAGCGAGCCAGACCATAGGTTCAAATGGTTTTGTATACATGTCGTACCGCGGGTTCTTCCTTGTTGTGCGGCAGCTGATGAATTTGATGGCAGATGCGACAATTCGTTGGATTTGCATTCCTTTGTCTTGGGTTCGGGCGATATCACTCAGGATTTCAATTGTTGGACCGGAGGAGATCCAATTTTTATTTTCCCTTATTACCGTTCCATTGGATATCCTTTGAACAATTGTAATTACAACACCGACCGCGGCGTCCTCCAACATTTGCATACCGTGGGGGGCCCGACCACTTCTCCAGTCGTACCACCTGCGATTTTCATGGAACCGTCTTAGTGTGCTCACAGTCTCCAGAAAATTCAAAGAGCGTTGCGATGAGATTTTAGCGGCAACCATGTTATTCTGCATGACAGCATTTTTAAATCTATTGCGCTGTACAAGGAAGAGGGCCGTTGACTTTGGTTCCGTCCCAGGGAACCATACCTTCACAAAGGAATGGAGTACGGGGGGTAGAAGTAGAATAGAGAAATGAGCGGTGGGAGCCCCGATTAGGAATGTAGTCATCTTCTCTTTCTCAAGAACGTTCCAACCAACAGAGGTGGCCATCCTTGAGCAGGGAATGGCGACCGCGAATGTTTTGTAAAGACGATGCTCCAGATCCTTGTATACTCTGTCTGACGAAACGCCGTAACTACTGAACGTATATGTATAGCTGGTTAGTGGCGCCTCCAGCATGTCGCGAACTTTGTCGACAATGGTTTGAACCGTTGGTTTAAAACATGTTGCAATAAGAAGTACCTCACATCTACAGTATTTGCTTTTTAGTGCTGGAACTGCTGTCAAAAAAGGGAAACTGTCGAAGGATCGGTATTCCTCACATGTCCATGCCTTTCCATGTTTGGGGTTGTCGCAGAATCTGTGAATAGTCAAAGGTTTCTCCAAGCCTTGAGTTGAGGAGGACTCTAAATGTGGATGGTACACCAGATTCCTGCAGCAGTTGGTGGGTTCGAGATTGATTTCTCGGAAAATTTTGGCCAGCAGTGGGATTTCCGTTGTGCCAAATTCAGGGGTACTTTCCGTCCTCACAGTATTAGCGCATAGAAGAAGAAGAGTCTGCGTTAGACCGTACTGATGCATTTCTGTTAAGCAATAGCGCTAACGGTTGTATACTGTCGGAACACACTCAAAGAAATTCTATACGATGATATATAATTTTGGTTACTGTCAGTCGGCTATTCCAGTGTTGTATCGATCGAGATTCGATTCCAAAGCTTAAAGCAACATTTCTTTTTCAACTGAACTGTCATTTCGATTATTGCTGACTATCGGAAGACCATACTTTCTTAGAACGAATAAAACTGTGTGGAACAAATGATTTGTTATTCGGTTGATTGGACATAAAATGAAATAATTAAAATGAAATCCAATTCCCATTCTATAATATGAGGAACAACGACCAAGCCAGAGAATCTGAAAACTTATCGCTGGCGCAGACGTAATCCGAAGGGCATAACTCCACGTCTCAACTACCCCTACTGTTACCAAGCGTTCTGATGTCTTTTGAATTGCAACTTTGATGTATTTGTTAATCATGAATCCTCTGCGTGTCAATATAACAACCACTACAGGTCCACAGGTATCCAAAATGAAGAAGGTGTCCAATATGCAATGTATGCAACATCGTCATTGCGTGCCATCCCGTATCCCGGGTTGCATGCCCCCTCCCACCCGGACCTCACACACAACCCATCCTTACTGACCTTCCAGTGGCGGCCCTGTCCCAATACCTACAACGTTCGCGACTCCTTTACAAGGCACCCCCCAAAGGATTTGGAAAATTTATTTGAAATAAAACCAAAAAAACTCATATTTGGGAAAAAGTGAAATAAGACGACTCCTGATGTTGCTTTTTATTGTACTGCCAATTAATACAACAGCTTAATCATGTTGACGTCTTCAACCTTTGTGACCAGTTCAACCATTTGCCATCTTCAAAGGAGTGTATGGACATCATAATGTAGAATTAGCATTTATTTTTCAGTTTAATACGTATCAAAAAAGGAGTATGCCTGATGTCTGACGCTTTCCGTCATTTCAGTCCTACAGATGGAATAAACCAATGTAATCAATCACGTTATGGCTTATGTACTTATCACTTGATAAGTGACCATGGAAGAGCCTCCAAAAATCTTATTTTTCTATTTATCTTTTCACAGTTGCATGAATAAGGTACAATACAACCCGGACTGCATGCATGTGACCCTGAGACTGCCGGATACAGACACGGTTCACTGACGCAGTTGGATGAAGCCCATCACCCTGTATTGAGATTGAGACCATACTGATTTGCAAGCCTATCTCTCTAAACCTCAAGGATCTTGGTTTTTATTTAAAACCCACATCTCACATACCAAATTTTCATTAGGCTTTAAAGACACTCCGTGTTACATTCATTGAATTCTTAGTTTCCCAGTATTCCGTAATGCAATCATACAGTACCACCACGGTCCTTCTGGTACTGGCGGTATTCACAATTGCCGTCAGATCTCAACCAGGTAAGCGAGCAACCCTTGAGTCTTTTCTGCATGTGCTACAAACAATCATTCTTAATTCTTTGAATAGCCTGTGGAATTGACGGATACCCTGACAACACTGCACTTTTGCCCGCACAAAACCATAACTTGCCTGTGGGGGTAGTACTGGAGTAAGTTCTAAGCATTTTAAGTATTCTAATGAATGATCCGTAACAATGTATTCTACATATACGTTTATAGCGTCTTCCAACTCAACAATGTAAACCAGACAACCACAGTAGCTCATCCACACAACGAATTCCTTCAAGCCCTGCGCTATCCCGACGGTCGCTACGAACTCGTTACGACAAACTCGTTTCGTAATTTTGTGGGCCTGCATAACGATTCTGCCATCACGCGATCTGCCAACCTGTACTGCAATGACAGTCCCAATATTGTTAGGTTCGTATTTACAATTCCCATCATGAGGGAGCCATGTGTGTGTGTGTGTAACAAGTGAGCCGTGCGTCGCAGGTTTGAGGGTCTCACTTTTCCCCGGAGTAGAACATAACTAAATAGAAAATGTTAAACTAACTAACGATTAACTAAATTAAACTAACTTAACAGAAAATCGCAATAAACATTCATGATGAATTCGGACCTGCAAAAGGAAAATGATCAATGATGAAACAGAATAGTACACGATCTTATCTTCTGTGCTAACACACAGTCATTGCTGCGCAATGGGGCAAGTTGAGACTGCACCTTCTGCTGGTCTCAAGTTCCCTCACACGCGTGGCGTAAAAGCAAGTTAATGTCACCTGTAGAAATGGTTGTTTAGCTCACAAGGGACGTCCATGGAAGCCGAAAAAAGTTGCCAAATCTAATGCTTACCATCATGTTAAAAGTATGGAACTTTTATATAGGATTTGTGTGCAACCAGTGGCACATGGCGGGGACTTCACAATCGGGGCGGGACTATGCAGGAAAGCAATAGGACTACGGTTTGGAACAATGCAGGAAACCGTAAAACATGGGGCAAATTGACAACAACATCCAATAATTTCTATCCACTAAGAGATTTGTCTTAGGTAAACATTTTTTATCACACTGCCCCGGGTTAAAAAGGCTATCCAGGTACGCTATAACCAATAATTAGATTTATGGAACCTTTGCACCCTTAGCAATGAGGCCCCTCCGCCCTTCGACACATTACCTCATGGGGAAAGACCCTAGTCATGCATATGTCGGCACTCTAGTGTGGTTCAATCCAACGCACTTCCACCCGCAATATTTCCTTTATTACACAAGATACTTAATCCACGGTTCCCAGTTTGAAGCACTTTTGCCTCCATTGTCCACAATTGTCAATGGGTCACAATTGTCAATGGGTAAAGACTCTAGTCATACATATGTCGGCATCCTAGTGTGGTTCAATCCAATCCGCTTCTCCCCCACAATATTTCCTTTATTACACAAGATACTTAATCCACGGTTCCCAATTGGAAGCACTTTTGCCTCAGATTCATAATTACCTGCCCACCTAACTCTACCAACCAGGAAACGGAGAACGAAAGCACCGATACTCCGACTAGAATAACATAAATAATAAATATTGATGCCAAATGGGAGTTCAGGGATGCTTGATCCACCCCTTCTGTTACATCAACATTTTTGATTGGTGCTCCCGACATCGTAGTATCCCACTTCCGCCACCAGGCGTACAAGCCACTCTCCAATACCCGATACAACCTGACGGTCATGAGTCCGAGGAAATCTCAGTCACATACACAAAGTAGTTGGCTTTGGCTACAGTGTACCCTCACTCACTTTCCGATTTGATTACATAAGGGATCCTATAGACATGGGACCTTCGACCAGAGACCAGTTTCCTATATTTGATGGCTTCTTCCTCCTCTACCAGAAGGGCTGACCCATTGCAGCGGGACAGTTCTACAAGTGCTTGGGATCTGGTTACCACGTATGTCTTGTCGACAGACCCGTAGGACGAAGAGCTTGTCTTGGCCAAGCATTGGCGGAGGATGCCCTATTCCTCACATTTGTCACATCGATGCAACATTTCAAGTTTTCCATCATCCCTGGACAAGAACCCAGCATCACCTTGGTCCCTGGCCACATACTTCTTCCACCTCCATTCTCCGTGCACGTTTCTCGAAGGTAGAGATGAGGTTCCTATGGATATTGTTTATGATCAATGATGACAATTGAAACACGTCTTTTTATTCTTTGTCATTTATCCATGGTAACCTTGTCAAACTACCCACTCTGCGTTATCAGTATTGGCGATAGACTGCACTTCTGGACACGTCTTTGCCATTGTGTTGTAAGCGCACATGCCAATAGCGCTGTTCTTCAATAAGGCGTTGATGGTTTGGTTGTTCTTTTTGTTGCCAGGTCCCCCTGCACCTTTGCACTGTAGTACGACAAGAAAACAATGTTCAGTATTCTTGATGCACCTTCCCTGCGTCCAGGTGGATAGATACACTTACTTTGGTCATCACGGTCTTGACTACTTTCGTCTTAGTTTTATCTGTCAGTTGATTCTAAATTAAAGACACATTTTTTTAGCCCAAGAATGCAGGTTGAAATTGTTGATAAAGGAACTAACCGTGAGCAGCTGAGAAATGGAATCCGGCGTGATGACTTGAAGTTGATTGAAAGCGGCTGTCAGTTTCTCAGTATTGTAGCAGGATTTGGCCTTTGAATTTGTCTTCTTTTTATTTCCATTGTTGCCAGGTCGTTTTGCATGTTGGTCCATTGTCCCATTCCCTTTTTTCGCAATTCCTTTTTTACCAGGCGTTCTCTTACCCGGCTGACCCAGGACCAGGTGAAGAACAAGCCATATACCGAAGATTACCAGCAGCAGTGTTGGGAACCGCATAGTGTTGAATGGGATGATGAGGAAATTACTGGATGAAAATTTTGTTTTATAAATGAACAGGATAAACAGGGTTTCATGGCCAAATTTGTGAGATGTAATTCACCCACAACCAAATGGTACATGAATGGATTCCATCAAACAATTGGTTGTGATGCGCTAGTCAAATTCAAAGTATTAATACGTATCCTTGAACTACACATGAGTACCTCTTAAACGTAGAATCTCTTATTTCAAATATTCCATCGCGTTTTGAATCCTCTCCGTGTCAATACAAAAACTACAAACATCCGAGTCCCTTTGTATTTTGCATACAATATTTACTGCAGTACAGATTTTTTGGCATTGTGTGCTACATCTATTCATACAACAAATTTAGGAATTTATTTAAACAGAAGTCATTACATTGCAGCAAATATAGACATTCACCTCCACCATTTACATTTTCCAGGCCATCCTTGTAATGGATGGTTGTAGTATCTTAACATCCTTCTAAGAAACCAAAAGGCGATTCTGCAATGTCCTAAAGCAATTGTAAATAGCGACAGCCAATCAAATGTATTCACAAAAATGTATACGCATTCTACAAAACAACACATTGCCGAAACACCGAATGTCATCAACGCAATCGTGAACAGAGTTCCAGTGCTGGAATTCTCAAATCCCATTCCTTCCAGGCTAATCATTTCCCTGCTTTGCGGCTTCCATGAGTTTCTGGGTTTATCCCTAACGGTTAAGGAAACATTGGCATACCGAGACTTGGTTTCATTGTCAGCTGAAGTTGCCCCGTGGATTCCTTTCGTCCAGCAACCCGTGGCCATCATCCAGCTAAACGCATCTGTTACGGCTGACTTACCAAATGTGTTAAAAATTACGACTGCTTCTCGACCGTACAACGCCTTTTCATCGTTCCCACTTGAGTACCATCCGTGGTACGGGTACACCTTCTTCAAATGGTGGAAATATGGGTGACTCCCGCCAACGCTGTATTCTTCATATATGAAGGCTGATTTTCCACACCGTAGAAGCTCCTCCTCGACCGCGACAAAGTGCTCTGACTCTGAATAAACCTTCTGAACATTTGCATTTGTACCGTCTTGTGTCGTGTGCTCAATGTTCGGGAGAGGAATTTGCCGATTGCGTGGGTGTATGAGTCGGAACCAAACAGCCAGTTGGAATTTGGACATGGTCTGTAATCTTCCTGGGATATATCTAAAATGGTAGACTTCAAACAGAAACTTGTACAAGCTTGCGGTTGAGATTTTTTGTTCATTATAGTCAGTCCATTCGAAATACGGATAGTCGGTTCGATCCGGCTCTGAATGGATTCCGTAGCAATCATGCTGATCCTGCCTGAGTGCAGAAAGGTGGCTTTTCACATCTTGCCAACTTTGTAATCCACCGCGAACATCCAAGGATGCACCTTCTCTTTTGATCCACACATCGTAGGTGATGTTTGTAACCCCAGCGTCCTCCAAACATGCAATATCCGTTAAGCTGCGGTACTGGGTAGCAGGAGGAACGGAATTCAAGTAGTTAATTACGGTTCCGATATATCCGCTGCTGAGAACCGTTGAGGCGCCCAACCACGTCATAATCGCCTGCCGGAACCAAATCTCCTGCCAAAGTACGCCGGGGATGGGGTATGGTTCTTCAATGAGACTTCCAAGAAGAGCCAATACAAGTTGTGACATCTCAAAGCCAGTGTGATGCAGAAGCCTCATGGTGACCGAGAAGACGATCATACTTCCCAAAATTGCAAGCCAGACCCAAGGTTCAAATGGCTTTGTGTACATGTCATACCGCGGATTCTTCCTTGTTGTGTGGCAACTGATGAATTTGATCACAGATGGCACAATCCATTGGACTTGCTTTCCTTTGTCCTGGGTTCCGGAGGAATCAATCAGTATCTCAATTGTTGGACCGGAGGAGACCCAATCATTTGTCCTTACTAACGTTCCATTGGAAATCCTTTGTACAATTGTAGTTACAACGGTGCAAGTAGCGTCCTCCAATATTTGGACACCGTTTGGAACCCAACTCCTTGTGTAGACGTACCACATGCGATTTTCATAGAACCGCAGGAGTGTTCGTTTCGTTCCCATAAAATTTAAGGGCCGTTGCGATGAAATTTGGGCGGCAACCATGTTATTCTGCATAACAGCATTTTTAAATCTATTGAGCTGTAGGATCAGGAGGGCCGCTGAATTGCGTACCGTTCCTGGGAACCATAATTTCACAAAGGACGGGAGGACAGGGGGTAGAAGTAGAATGGAGAAATGAGCGATTGGATCCCCAACGAGGAAAGTAGTCATCTTCTCTTTCTGTAGAACGTTCCAACCATCAGATGTAGCCATCTTTGAGCAGGGAATGAGGACCGCGAATGTTTTGTAAAGACGATACTCCATATCTTTGTATCCTCGATCCAGCCAAACTTGAAAACCATTCAAAGCAAACGTGTAGCTGGTTAATGGCGCTTGCACCATGTCGCGAACTTTGTCTACAATGTTGTCCACCGTCGGTTGAAAACAAGTTGCAAGTAGAAGTAATTCGCATCTACAATCTTAGCTTTTCAGTGCTGGAATTGATGCCAAAAAAGGAAAACCGTCGAAGTATCGGTATTCCTCACATGTCCACGCCTTCCCATTTTTGGAGTTGTCGCAGAATCCGTGAATAGTCAAAGGTATCTGTAAACTTTGAGTTGAGGGAGACTCTAAATGCGAATGGTACCCCAAACCAGTGCAGCAGTTCTTGGCCGTATCTGGATTGATTTCTTGTAAAATGTTGGCCAGCAGTGGGATTTCCGTTGTGCCAAATCCGGGGTAACTTTCCGCCCTCATAGTATTAGTGCTTAGTAGGAGAAGGGGTGCCTGCGTGGAGAAGTACACTAGAAACCGCTTCATTTATGGTAAACAATGGCGCCATCGGTTGAATAACGTATTGTGGGAATACACAAAGATATAATTTTTGTTACTGTCATACGGCTATTCCAGTGTGATTCTGAGACTCAATCGCAAAGCTTAAAACGATTTCTTCAAAACTTTTTTTCGATTTCCTTCGATAATTGCAAGACCACAACATTGGTGTATTAAAAGCCAAATTATTCTTTGCAAACACGCCAGACTTTAGGAATGTGAAATGGGTCATGATTTAAAGGAAAGCTCATTCATACTGTTTAACAAAAATCTTAGTGAAGTCAATGATCTGATTACCAATTCTACTGCGTTATTTACTCTTGACGAGAATTATTGCCGAGTAAAGGATGCAGGCGTTCACACTGCCTGACTAAACAGTTATTTGCAAGATTTTAATAATATGATGAGAGATGCAATACTGTAATTGTGTTGAGAACTGAAAGGAGGCAGGTTGAGATACGCAGTTTAATCAACCTTACTTTTTTTTATTCATCAACGCTTTGGAACGTTTTTAAGGTTCATAATAGGAGTGATGAGTAACATAACAGTTAATGGATTAAAACAATCGTCTAGACAAGTCACATCCTTCTCCCGTAAAATATTTGAAACTAGAATAAACATTGAATCATGCGATCAAATTCGCACACGTGCGAGTCGAGAGAGGACAGGAGATGTAATTAACATATGCCCCTGTACATAGCTTGAATCTTGGCTGCATCGAGGTCTGAAACAGTAGTGTAGTGGTCTCCTGGGAGTTCGCCGCCCGACTTTATTTCCAATAGAGATAAAGCAAATGAGATTACTTCACATTTGTACCTTGTATGTAACTAACCACCGGTTCCCATGTAGGCCCATCCAAAGCAAAGTCTTCCTGCTTGTAGAGCATAAGGCTGGAGAAGTCGAATGGAAGTTGGAATGTGCTGGTTCCCCTCATTATCATGAACGACTCGCGGCTGCCTATATAACATTAATATTCTCATAAATCTTACCAATCTACAAATTGCTATTGCACACTACCCTGCTCAATGTTTTCCAAATTGACTTTGATATAATCATCTCGGTCCTCGCGCTGCATTTCGTGCCAGAACCCCACGGCATGCATTAGTTCGTGGGGTCCTGGTCCTGTTCCTAGTATGCAACTTTTCCCTGTAGGACCAGCGTCAGGATCCTCACCCAAGTGAACAACCTTGACATAAATATTCATTGAATTCATAGGTTACATTGCTTTGAGGGATTAGGCCAATACCTGCATGCCTCCTTGTCGTCCAACAGCTGCAAAGCATTCTAGCTTGTCTCCTCTTTGTATGAAAATGTAATCCTTCTCATCATCCAGGAGTTTGAACCGGATACAGGACTTGTTCATAATGTCAACCATGGCTTGTTCGATTTGGTACACCTCGGCATCAGCTAGAATATTCCATTTGAATAATGTAAAATCGGGTAAAGTGTTAATTGACTCACAAAAGTGAACGTCGATCACGTAGGGAATAACGCCCCTTGGCCATCGGTACTTTTCGTCTGTTTGACCATTCATTGGGGCAAATTGCAGATCTTCTAATCGTCCTTCATTAACAAGCATGTCTCCCATTCTTATAACTCGTTCGGAGGGTTGCCTCCATGGCTGCCAGTGACGACGAGGATGATAGGGGGCCCCATGTGTTTCTGGGATTTCAAGGACGTCGACGAAAATCACAATAAACAAGAGTAGCTTCATGTTGAAATCGGACCTGCAAAGATTGATTGTGTCATTACATTAAAACCGGCCATGCAATAGCTTTATTCCATGAGGTCTTTTTTATTCCGCAAACAGTGAGACTTTTACGCTTTGGACCCTTCTCGACCCTTACAATTACATCTTTACACCGATTCGTGTTAATGCCTTCTTAATGTAACCAGTTGATCTATGAGGGTATAACTGCTATTCAGTTTGTATTAAAACAGACATAGCGTCTGGTAGAAATGGTTTGATTTGCGGTTGATCGTAAAAGCTATATAAACAAAGCTAATTATATATGGATGAAAAGCTGTCTAAAATGGTACACGTTCCATTATTCCTCCTTGCCATCATATAGTCATTGCTGTGTAATGAGGTAAGTTGAGACACCAGACCAGTCTCTGTTGGTCTCAATTTCCATCACTCCCTTTCATAACCTTTGACCTAATGTCACCTGCTCAACTCGTTGTTAAGCTCGGTGGTCTTAATTTTAGTGCTGACTACTCGGAATTGAACTTGAGAGTAAAACAAGTTTGCCAAAGTACCCCAAATGAAAAATTGTTACTTACCAATTCAAAGATTTCAATACAGGATTGGAAATACTACCCAACTCGTTCGCCTGCCGTTACGATACTGAAAATAAAAAAGTTTCACTTTGTGGCTTGAATAAATTATTGCTCTGACAAACTCAAATAACTTTGAAAACAGACACACGTAAAGATTTATAGCTTCCTTACTCCAATTTTTCAATGAACAAACAAGCTCTATGAAACGTGGTATATTTTGTAGTCTGTCCTTGCTACGAAAAAAGGAGTTTCTCACAAATTGTTTCCAGTGCAGTTTCAATTTCAAAACGTCAATGGGTGATGACTAGATAAATATGCGTGGGAGCTACGGGAACTAAATAGCTAATGACAACATCAGGTTTACAGTGTTAGCACAGGTAGTCATGTGTGTACCATTTTTGCAGTTGGTCATATAATAAAATGTTGAATTTTGGGAAAATAAAAAACAAATGTTCAAGTCTAAAGTTCCTTGGTCGCTTCAGCTTTACAGACATGATGAAAAGGTAATTTAATAGCAGGATGCACGGGACTGCAGACGAAATACACGTCATGTTTCATCATCAGAGTCATTTCCAGCTCATCATGTTCCCTTGTAGCTATAACTGGAAGGTTAACTAAAAATTCTAATCCGTATTCGTCACTCAATTGTCTTTAATGGGTAGTAAAGTTGTGTAGTTATACCTTGACTTAATGGAGGCATTGGAATAGATGAAGCCCTCAATATGTTTTCAACATTGTCAAAAACATCATCTGCTGACGTGTTCGTATGTATGACTCATGTTCCAATATTCCATGGCAACCAAAACCATACAAACTAACATCATAATTGAGCAAAGGGTAAAAAGTAGCTATAGATTGTAAACAACAACGTCTTTTCATGCTTTATTATTGCATTGGGACCCCACATGTAATTAATGTGATTTGAAGATTGTATGGTTTCATGAATTATTAGTCATCTCATATGCCTTTTCAATTTGTCCACGCATCTCCTTTTGACTATGTTGGTCCAGCTTTTCCGCTGGCTGTTGAACTTCGATTTCTCTGAAAAATTGCTACAAGGTCCACATGAATACCAAAAAGAACTAGACAATTGGAATAGTCCATATGTCAATCCCTTGACTATTGGGACATAAAAACGTTTCTGTCCATAAGAAAAGTCACAAAAAACGAGGTGGAAAGCGATGTGGTGGAATTGTTCCTCTTCTTCTCCGTCGCATCTTATCCCACAGCCAATCCTCTCCATGCATTTCCACTCACACTCTTCATTTTTTTGCAGAGTCCAGCCGCCTGCCCGAATTGTGGCATGACAAAACTTCATACTTTGCTTACTTCACTCTTGCAAAGAATTATACTTGATTTCTCTTGTGCTGTTGAGCCTCTACTCCCGTACGCGTTCAGGCTTTCATGAACTACATTTTTCCTATGAGATGCCTCCTTTACTGCTTCTAGCAATTATTGTTAGCTTCTGACTGCCTTCCTTTTTGTATAGCCACATGAAATGGTCAGCAAAGTGACGTCAACGTCCACGTCAGCTACGTGAAATAGCTATCAACCCTTACCACTTACAATGCAACAACGACCCTCACCACTTACAATGGAACCTCAAAGCTCTCCATGTACAATCCAACCGCGACACTTACAACGCAACCGTACTGCCTCAGCAACCTCTCCTTGCAATGTAACCTGGAAACTGGACCACAATGGAACTTCAACTCAGTACGCCATTACTTTTCAACTTTGTGTATTAAAGGAGGAATTGAAACGCCCACGGTTCGGAAAAATATGGAAAATGGGGCAAAATAACAAGAACATGTAATATTTCTATCCACTGAGGGGCTTGTCACAGGCAAACATTTGTCATCAGCGTGCCCGCAGTTAAAAAGGCTATCAAGGTCAACTATCTAATATAAAGGGTCATGTATGAATTCAAGTTGTTTTATTTCATTTAGTAACCAATTATTTCATTCCCGAATTCTTTAAATCATTAATGATTTGGCAAAACTCTCTGGGATTTGGATGCACCTGCTCCACGAGCATACCCGGGGGGAAGAGGTTTCAGGCCAATCGAGGATAGGTGTTTTGCACCTCCCACTGCGGGTTCTGTTCCTCCAGTAGCTCCTGGGGCAGGGTCATCTGCCTAGTAGAGTTATCCATAAATTCTAACAATACAATATTCTCAGTGAAATGCTGTAGTGTCCCAACTTACCTGGGATAGGCCGATGGTGGCGAGGACCACCAACAAGATAACGGCTTTCATGGCACACTTGTAAGGGTTGAGACCGAGGGGGTTGGGACGGGTGAATTGTGTAGACCCTTGTTTAGGAATGACTGATTTATTGCGTAAATAATGGCTTAATGGGTCTTTAGATGTGCCTCTTCAGCATTATCGCTGAGACTGAAGCATTGTCCACAAGGAAAGGAATGCGATGGGATTGAAGGACAATGGGTTACAACCAAAGTTTACGACTGACGTTGATGAATGTGTATGGCTACAGTACTACATATATTGAATTCCGATATTTGCTACACACATTTTTGTTGACTTTTCTAGAACAATCCAATTGGTAGAGGGCCATCCACGTGAAAGAAATTTTATGCCATGACGTCATTATACTCTGCAATGAGGACCCTCCGCCCTTCGACACATTACATCATGGGTAAAGACCCGAGTCATACATATGTCGGCATCCTAGTGTGGTTCAATCCAATCCACTTCTCCCCCACAATATTTCCTTTATTACACAAGATACTTAATCCACGGTTCCCAATTGGAAGCACTTTTGCCTCAGATTCATAATTATCTGCCCACATACATGTACCAAACAGGAAAAGAAGAACGAAAGCGCCGATACTCCAACTAGAATAACATAAATGACAAATATTGATGCCAAATGGGAGTTCAGGGATGCTTGATCCACCCCTTCCGTTACATCAACATTTTTGATTGGTGCTCGCGACATCGTAGTATCCCACGTCCGCCACCAGGCGTACAAGCCACTCTCCAATACCCTGTACAACCTGACGGTCACGAGTCCGAGGAAATCCCCAGTCACAGACACAAAGTAGTTGGCTTTGGCTACAGTGTACCCTCCCTCATTTTCCGAAGTAATTACATAAGATATTCCATCCTGTTCCAACAAAGGAGAGGCTAGTTTCAATGCCAGACCAAAAGCGTCTCTGCTAGGTTTATCCTCCTTCCTCTTTGATGTGAGAATCCAGATGTGGAGCCAGAATAGTGCCCCTGATCCCAGCAGAGTTGCCCATGCCTTATTTTCGATGGGCGCGGCATATATCGCGAAACCCATTGACCCCTCTGTTGCATTTCTAATCGAAGAGCAGGTCAGGCTGCGAGAGCTTGAGGTGCGTACCACAATATCCATAATGAGGAGATCCCAATTTCACCCTTATAAGTCTCTGGGGTATCAAAATTAAGCGTCCTTGTGACATCCTTCCTACGGCAACTCAAGCTGGCGTTCCTTCCCTTTACAACCATGGTGGATAGCGTCCGACTTATTTCACAATTCCAGATGATGGTTCGATCTCCAGGGTTTGATTTGCAGCATGGAGCCGTTCGGTGGTATAGCTCAAAATTAGACATGTGTACCTTTTCTAAGAGTTTTAGCAACCGGCCAGCGGACATGGTGAAGGAACGGGTAGACAAATCCCACGTCTGTACGGGTAACCATACGGGGGGTTTCAACTTTGTAAAGTGCTGCCAGGCCGATTGTATTGTGACATGGGATGGGCGATTGGGAGTCGAGAGCTTGTCCAGGTGCTATTTGAATTCTAAAGTCCGATGCATAGTGCAGTTTGAAAACTGACTAAGCAAAATATCAACATCGTTGAATACATTGCTGATGTTCCTGTCTCAATATAAAGATCAAAGAAAGAGAAGTTCGTGTGTGGGGGGATGGGGGGGGGAGGTACCAAACTTCTTAAGCAGTGTCAAAAAGGGGCAAGGGAGACCCAAGGAATATCCAGAATAGATATTCACAAGTACTTTTATATCAACTACAAGATTACTTATTGATTACAAACGTTCTTGTTTATTTGCAATGTAAATTTCTACACACATGCACTACCGAAGTGCACATCAAATGTTTCAGGACACTCAATTTTAGCACGAGACATGGAAACTGTATACTGGATTTTGAAACAGAGCATTTCAGTTACTGAACAGCCAAATCCATGAAACAACATTATCAACAGCCCGTTGTTAAAATATGTATTCCAAATGCCAATTGTGCAAAATTGTCAGTGGAAATGAAATGTATTCTGATGAACCACTATTTCGCTCGTATGCAATAAATAATAAGTCTTATGTTTACATATTTGAAGGAACGTATACCAGTATTGTTCGAAAGCCTTATCGCATATATTTCAAGTCAGTCTCAGTCAGTTTATCAGTCCAATTCAACCATGAACTCTGTCATTCTATATCAGTGCAGTTCTACCAACATTACTGTAAAGTACCCGTCTCTCAGCCCCCACATGGGAGATTTAAACTCGACCGCATTAGTGGACTTTTGAGACTGATTTCTAAATCTTTATAATTAATTTTATTTATGAGAAATGTCGTGTTCTTTGTAGAGTGTGGCTTTGGAAGGAAATATGTGTAGAGCAGCGTTTGCTATCTGTTTGCATGCACAGAGCAGGGAATGGGAATGGGAATGATGATGTTGTTACGGTGGGCGACGGTTTGTGTGTGTGTGTGTGGCTCATTGCTATACTATATTCTCTCCTCGCTCGCTGTTATGGTGGTGGTATAGAACAGGAGACCAACAGCATGCAGGAACATGTGATTTTCTTTATTGTGGTGTGGTGAACTCCAGTCCAGTGTGTACTGTAAAAGTTGTGTCCTTTTTTGTGGGATTCTATTGGAAAATAAAATAATCAATTAAACAAATATGGGGAAAGTTTTTAACTTAAATCAAGTTATTTAAACGGTAAGTTGAAATTCCAAGAGTTCAAATCGTTCTCTTATTTTATCCCCTTGCGATGTCTTTTTTTAAAACCAGGGTATTTGTTATGGGAGTTTGACGATTAATAAGTTTGTTTCTTAAAATGTTTTGTTAAAATGTTAGCTCGAGAATAAGGAGGTAAATGGCAGGAGGAGGAGGAGGAGTTGATGAAAGTGATCCTCCTAAACCATCTCCATCCTCTCAACAACATCAGTCTACTAAGGACACAATTATGGAAGGTACTTGGGAACATCTCAAGAACATTCCAGAAGATGACGTGGAAGAGATTGATGACGACAGCCCTGAAGAGGTCAAAGTAGATCCCTTAAAAGGGTGTGGTGACCAGAACCAAGTTCGTCGATATTTATGGACGTTCAAGGACCAAGTTCCCCAACTTGATTCGGTATCTCACTTCTCGACGAAGAGTAGTGTTACCCTTGACTCAAGGGATGAAGAAGTTCAAGTCCATGTCGTCTGTTCTGTCTGCAAGAAGTCCTTCAAATCTCAGACATGTCTCTTAGAGCATATCTTTGAAGAGAAGCACTATGATAGGTATGTAATGTAACGAATATGTAACTTACAAGGGAATGTCTCATGGGGATATTTTAATAGGAATTGCCCAGCTTGCGATGAGGTTTTCAATACATCCTCCGATTACCAGAACCATGTCTCCATCTGTGTCCCCAATGCCCAGGGACCAGGCCCGGCTAAGGAGACTGACGGGAAGGTGAGGAAGTGTTCAATCTGCGACGCTTGGAACATAGTCATTGCGAGCGACGTCGTCTTCGATGCCCATTCCCATCCGGACCCCATCTACAACCCTTCATTGGTGTCATTCCAGTGCCCCTCCTGTCCCAAGACGTACAACGTTCGGGCCTCTCTTACAAACCACATTTCTTTGAAACATAAAGATGTTTTTCCATCCTTAGTGACATTCCAGTGTCCCTTGTGTCCGAAGAGCTACAAAATTCGGGCCTCCTTTACAAACCACATGGCCATGAAACATGGTGATGCCTCCAAGAAGAAGGAGAAAGTTCCGGTTGGTACCGTCTGTACCAAATGCGGACTCCGGCTCTCTTCTCCGATGGAAAGGGTGAGGCATCAGGGAGTGATTCATCCCAAAGGATTGGGTTCTCTGGTTTGGGCAAAAATCAAAGAAGAAGATCACTGATTATTCGTACCCCATGTTTCTACTTTTTTGTAATTAACTATGCTTAGAAAAATCATCAGATTCCTATAAAAGTCTTCAAACTTTCACGACCTTAATTCAACAATTTGTCATATCTTCTCAAAGTACCCAACGTGAACAAAATTCCCAATGATTTATCACTTTAATTCACACATAAATGACAAAGAGTGTTAGGTGAAAGGCTTTACGTCATTTCAGTCATACAGATGAAACACATAAACCATGGCAATCAATCACGTTATGGGATTATGCACTTTTCTTGTCATAATTGATAAGCGCCCAAGAGAGCATCCAAACAATTCATTTCGCATTTTTTCACAGTTGCATCATGAAATGGGTGCATGATACTGGAAAAATCCAATGCCAATTAAATAACAACCCTGACTGGATGCATGGCATGTGACCCTGACTGACGCATATGGATATGGACGCAGCAGTCCACTACTGACGCATGGTTTGAACGAAGCTTATCAGTCTGTATTCAACATTGAAAACTCAGACTGATTAGCACGCCTATCTCTATATCTCTAAACCGCAAGGATTTTGGTCTCTATTTAAAAGCCACATCTCTGAAACCTAATTCTCATTAGCCTTCAAAAACAGTCCGTGTTACATTCATTGGATTCTTAGTTTCCCCATTAAAAAGTCAATTTACCAAAATGAGACGTAGCAGTACCACAGTGGTCCTCCTGCTATTGGGAATATTCACAATTGGCGTCAACTCTCAAACACGTAAGTGAGCTTTGACCATCTGAAGTCATCTTAATGTGTTAGAAACTAATCATTAAATGTTTTGAATAGCCTGTGGGATTGAAGGATACCCAGACAACACTGCAACCTTACCATCACAAAACCATAACTTGCCTCTAGGAGTCATAATTGGGTAAGTTCTAAAGGCACTTTATTATTGTTATTTGTATGCATGATCTCTTATCACAATGCCTCTTATAGCATCTTTCAACTCAACAATGTAAACACCTCAACAACCGTAGCTCACCCACATAACGAATTCCTTCAAGCCCTCCGTTATCCCGACGGCCGTTATGAACTCGTGACCACAGACACGTTCCGCAATTTTGTGGGTCTGCATAACGAGTCTGCCATCACCCGTACCGCCAACCTGTACTGCAATGACAGTCCAACAATTGTGAGATTCGTGTTTACAATTCCCATTCTGCGGGACGAAGAGGATACTACTGTGACGGCTGCACCAACCACTACTACGCCATCTGTCAGTATTACCACTACTACTATGGATACCACAACCGTTCCAACTACAACTCAGGTACAGTTGTGGCATCTAATCATGAATCAGCTGTTTTGCAAAACAAGGTCAAAATTCTTTATGTTTATAGGCTCCAGTTACAACAACAACGGAATCTGACCCTGGGACCGATCCAACCACTTTAGCCCCACCGAAACCTTGTGGCCATGTGACATGTCCACCAGGTGATGATGTGAACATTGCCGATCCAGCTGACTGTGGGGGATTTGTCACGTGTGCGGGAGGGGTTCCGTACTGCTTCAATTGTCCAGGCAACCTTCTTTACGACCCTGTCTTGGATCAGTGTGGTTTTGAGGCAGATGTGGATTGTGGAGATAGACCACGACCGTAGAAAAACCATAGTTCCCTTAATAAAAAAGTTTGAACTCCAATCTTGTAAAAGAAACAACGCAACCTTTCCTCAAAATTTGTAATAAACGGCGTGGAAAGGATTTGCCCCATAAAAACCTAAATAACCTTATGCATGTTTATACATTTTTGAGCACCGCTTTAATGAAGGCAAAAAAACTGTTTCTGTCTTTCCTGATCGCAATGCTTATCATAATTCTTTTCATCCATACGTAGGCACAACAACTACGGCATATAAAGCACTGATTACATTCAACATTTATCGACAAGCATGATTCATTGAAGACTAGTTGAACCAACAGAGAAATTGGGTATAGAAATGCAACGATGAATGAATTCATAAACACTAACAGTTTGCTAATACACGGATGAAGGCGACTCTAAAGACTGGAATGCGTAGGGGATAACCGATTAGCAAATTTTACAACATGCAATTCATAATTCATGAATGTAAAGCTGTTAGTGGGTATATACGACCACGTTTTTAGTTGTACCGTGCGAATTGGTCAGAGAAGTGAAAACCCGTTCACTCAATGTAAGACAACTACTGTATTTACTATATTATAACAGTTGAGGTTCATACACACTCTGTGGCAAAATGTAAATAGAAACTTGTTTCTATCTGGCTATGTCTGGATGTTTTTGGTCACAGTTGACTGCAGCAAAACCAAGTATAGTTTGGCATGGCTGTAGAGCAGAGAAGAAGGTATAGGTAAAAGTCTGTTTAACCTTTCTTAGGCAATGGCATAGACATATCATGTCCTCATACAACTGCTGCTGGAGTGGAGAATTTTATGTACGCATTTAGTTTAGTTCCTTTCTATATTCTGTGTTAACCCAGCAGCAGCAGATGGGTGATAGAATATTTCAAAATCAAAATAAGCCCGACGGAATTGTAAGTTGGATGCAGTGCTTGATTTTTTTTTACCAAAATTTCCTTCTTAAGTTTTGGATACAAAAGTGTTATGTGGTTGTCTCGCTGTGCTGTCATTCCTTAGATTTGTCCGATTGTCGCTTCGGGCTTTTCAAAATTCCCACTGTGATTGTGTTGCCGAAATGCAACGGGGTAATGGATTAGGATGATGCGATGGATGATTCCAGTTCGAATGAAGAAGTTTCTCGCATTCCTCCGGAATTTTATGTCCAAATGAGCCTCTGTTACTCCAGACCCTGTCACTCGAAGCGAGCTTCCTGTCTTTGCTGGGACATGAGTGGAGGATATATTTTCACCGTAAGTTCCAAAGAGAACACAACGATTCTTTGCTACGTATACAAAAAAAATCTTCCATATGCTATACTTGTCATAGGGTGCTGATGATTGCCTCGTGAAGATTTGGAGCGCCACCGATGGAAGGCTGATACACACAATTGAAGGAATCGACTCTGAAATTGTGGACTTGTCAGTGAATGCAGGAAACACCATGATTGCTGTGGCGACTACCAAATACGGAATCATGGTCTGGAGTCTGCGGACGGGACGCCTGATTGCAAGTCAGAATGCAGTTGAGGATACAAGAGAAGAAAGGAGTCCTACCACCATTCATTTTTGTCCTTTGCCACGACCTCGATCCACGGTGCAATACTTGGCGTGGATAACGTGGGATGGGTCCTATTTCTTGTGGCCATATCATGAGGAATCAGGAGGAACTGCTGTATTCGAGTATATATGACTTTAATAATTATGAACTGAACCAGCCGACTAAACATTTGTGTATTCCTTTCTAGAACCACACTAACCGTGGTCACGGAGTCGCGGGGAAGGCGGAGAATAACCAAACCTAAAATTTCCTTTTCTCGGGGTGGACTGTTCATGGTGTCTGGGAGTCTGGAATCGGTTGTTCGGGTCTACCACATGTTGGGCAGTGAGGACGAGGAAATACGTCCTAGGAAAATATTAGAAGCAGAGCAACATTCGTACCAAGTTAACAGCATTTCGTGGGCCCATGAAGGTTTGCGGTTTGTCTCAAGGTCGGCAGACGGGACGGCGCGGTGGTGTGGCGATTCGAGCAGTGTGTTTGGAGCTATATCAGACTGGATTGTTCCAACGTTCCTGGGTAATAATGGTCACCTGGATGTTGCCTTTGGTTATCAGCTGTTTATTCAGCTAATTCTTCAAAACTCTTTTGTTGATTGTCACGAACTTATCATATTAATATTCTTAATGCAGAGAGGTTCCTGATCCTGATAGAGGAAGGTGGGGTCCAAACGTGACGAAGGTAGGATGGAATACCAATGACACCTTAGTCCTCACAGCCATACATCCAAGCTGGATGATTGTTGTTTGGAATTCCGGGACAGGGGATCTTTTAAGAGTGCTGAAGGAGCACACTTCAGGGTTATACATCCTCGAGTCACACCCATTCCACCCAAGACTCATGTGTTCGGGAGGTCATGACGGGAAAATTATCATCTGGGACATCCGGACAACCAAAGAAAATGACTCGTTCGGAATAGTTTACAAATATGAAGCCGAGGCGGGTATACAGGGGGTAGCATATTCCACCTCAAGTGGTCTCCGGATGGGCGTTCCATTGCTGCCACGGGTGCCCAGAGGAAACTTATCCTTCTCGGAATGGAGGATAAAAACAGGTTTTCCCACGCTCCTCCTGACCCACCTTTACGATCGCCAAGACCCATAATTCCTCCAGCAAGCAGCATTATAGCCTTGGAGGATGAAAAGGTTCGACTACGATTTACGCAAGCTGAAGAAAAATGGTATCTTGAACACTCAAATTTAAGCAGATCTCCTCCACCAACCTCAAATGCATCTTCGGTAAGAATTCAATTCTGAGATAATTACTTTTGAATGCTCATAAAGTCGTGCCTAGAAATGAATTTGCTGAACTATATACTTAGCAAGCCGAGGAATCCACAAGTCAGCTGCGTGGATTGAACAGGAAGAACCTTCACAGCTGGAAATATTTGGTAATTTAACAAGATTCTATACTCTTTTGATCTCTGTTTCCAGATTAGATTATAGATACATCTATTTATAAATGTGTACAGTTTGAACGGTTGCTGCTACTTCCACTACCCCTGCTGGAATGGAGGCCGAACCAGTTCCTGGTCACAGTCGTTGGACCACCCAAGGACAAGATAGCGTAAATGTGGTGCGACGTGAAAACCAATTCCTCCCTCAGACACTAACCCACGACGCTTCTCTTCCGACAACTTCGGGAAATCCAAATCCCAAGCACGGTGTTGGAAGCAACAAAAGAAAGAAAATAAGAAAAGCCTTCCACTCCCTCCAATCCTTACGATTGATGCTGACAGAGGATGGGATTTGTACATCGCTCAAAGACTACGCAGCCCTGAATGCAGTGGAACAGATGGCCATCAACTGCTACAACAAAGCAAAGCAGGAAGAGGGAAATTCAAATCCTGCAACTTAGAGTACATACAAGCTTTACAGGGGTCAGTCTGATGTATATTTGTCGCCAATAATAGTTTTAAGACACATCTTTTGAACCTACAGAACTTAAGCAAAATGATTTTTTTAGTTAGTTTGCTAACCAAAAATAAGGAGCCAGATGCAGAAGCCCGAGTTACCAACTAAGTTAAGCGTGAGTGGGAAATATGCGAAAAAGAGAGATTTGACACATTAGTAAACACGTAAAAACCTCGAAGATGACTGTAAAACCTGGAATGTAACAAAGCAAAGAGGCCTTAAATGTTTGTTTGTACTGCCAAAAAGGACAAGGCACAAACAGTTGAACTCATTCACTCACAAGGGTACATTTAGAGGTGGTTCTGGAATTCCATAACCAAACTTTCTGGAGTGGTAGGATCTTGGGAAGGATGAAGGGTCACATACATATTTCTTTCCCATCGGCCATTGAAGGGACGGCAGGAGAAAAATTCCCATATGACAGATAACATTGTAAATGGGGTTCCGAATTCTTTTTAAAAATGAAGAACTCAAATTCTCAAAAAGTCCTACAATTAACATTGCGAGGTATTGCCAGAAACCCCAAATTCTCCATTACGATGTATTGGGAGAATTCACTTTTTCTCCATTATGCATGTATAGGGAAATTGACTTAGGTCACTAACACTTTTCTTCGTCCCGTCCCTGATGGTTAGAGGACTGTGTATCAACTCAACGTAATCTGTAAGCCCAACTTAGCATAGTTGAATGAAGAAACCCACAATCCCTTAGCGGCCAACTGTAAATACAACAAACCATATAACACTGATCGCCAGTTGATGAGTGTTATATGACAAAAAAACTTGTTGGTCTGCGAAATTGGTCCCCCTTCAGAGTAGCAAACATAAAGTTAAGTAGTTCGGCATATGGCTCACTACTTATACGATATAGCAAGACTCGGGTCTGTTTGTTGTGCAAGACAAATGCACTACTTAACCCAAGCAGATGAATGCAGCATCTGCTCCCTTGGTATAGAGTCTATGCAATAGACATGGATAGATCCTTAGATAGATTTCTCCATTCAGTATTGCGCTGAGGCAGCTGCTGCTTGGAGTGAAAAGAAAAGAGGGAAAAGGAAACAAACAAGACTGACACTGCTGAGAATAAGATTTTTCAAATTAAACTAATTGTAAGTTGAATCAAGTCCTTCAATTTGGTTATCTGTATTGCAATATCAAATTTAATTACTTTATGTTGCCGGCATAATAGGAGATGGAACAGACAAATGGACCCAATCCTCCTTCCAATAATATGGCGAGGGAACAGGACCCTTCGTCAAGGTTGGCAAGACTCAAGGCAACCATGAAACCCTTCTATATCCCCCTTCCTGGAGTGTGTGTCTCCTCCAGCGGACGCGGGATCAGGGGGACGGGTGGGAGAGGGATGAGAGGACGACGTCCGGTCGCTTTGAAAAGCACTGCTGGGCGTTGTCGTACGATAATCTCAGTGAGACAAATTCAGGTGCCAGGAGGAATTAGCATTCTTCGTTTCTCCAGCATTCCTCCCTCAAACTCAAATGCATCGGCTGCGGTAAGGCTTAAATTATGAAATAATGGCTTTTAAGGGCTCATAAAGTCTTGCCTAGAAATTGATTTTGCTGAATTATGTACTTAGCAAGCCAAAGAAACCAAAAGTCAGCTGCACGGAAATGAACTGGAAGATTCTTCTCAGCTGGAAACAATTGGTACTTTAACACGATTCTATACTCTTCAAGCTGAGTGTTTCAATATTTGCTTATAAATTTGTACAGAGAGCACCGTTGCAGCGGCTTCCACCACCACCGCCGCTGGAGTGGAGGAACCGGTCCCTGGCCACAGTCGTTGGACCACAGAAAGTACTCCAGTAGTCCGGTATAAGAACCAATACGTCCCTCAGACCCGAAGAAACCAGGACCCTCAGCCTCTTCCTGTCACTCTTCTTGCGAATCCAAATTTCAACCAGGATGAGGACGGTGGTGGGGGCAATAAACGGAAGAA
>JAQGCL010000074.1:0-25645 GCA_034699605.1 Isotomiella paraminor | reverse complement strand
AGTAATATATGAAAAGCGGCATTTGTAAATTTCTTTAACATGGTGTGACGACGTCACCGGTTAATGACACGAACTGGTGCTGCGAGCAGGATTATTCCAAAGCGTAAACCTGCATCCTGTTTTTTACATTCTATTTTTCGAGAAATTTAAAACATGAAGTAATTTATAACACGCGTTACAGCGTCCAGGTGGAAAACAATGACTCCATTGTGTGAAAAGTGAGACTATGAAATGAAGGAATATGAAAAAATACGACGTCACGGTTTACAACATGTTGTTTATTGCGAAAATTGAGAGGTGTAATCAGCCATTGAGTCGAAATAGTTATGGCAAAAATTACAATTCGTTTGATTGGTTAGTTTAACATTTGGTTTCCGTGTTTGGACGTACGTTACAGCTGCATTTTCCCTGCTGCATGGACAGCAGTGAAGGTTTAGAATGTTTGGAAACAAGGAAATAATGTCCGCTGCTTCTTCACAAAACCTGGCGTCGCTGCCCTTGATGAATTCCTTATTGATAAGTCGATAGCATGGGGGTAGGCTGATAGATATGGTGAGAATTTGAGGCAGGGAAATGTTGGTGGGGAAGTTGCCCTCGTCAACTGTAACATAGTCGAGATGATAGTCCCAGTCGAATCTCCTTCCGGGATTATTTCCAAATCGTGGGATGCCCGTGTAGTCTACGTCACGTCCATTCCGGTAGCAAATTACAATATTTAGTTCCCTCAGAGTGCTTATTTTCTGTATCTTGCGCATGACGGATCCAAAATCACCTGATGAGACTTTGACGGAAAGCTTCCGTAAATTTCTAAAACAGGTGTTGGCATATGTTTCAAACATGTCAATTACAAGTTGGCGGTCCACTAGTTTGGTTGGCATTGTGAAGGGGTAAAAAATTACTGACTGGAAGCCCCCAACCTCAAATATACTCTGGTAGTCTCGAAGATCGTCCAAACATTCTTTGATCCGTATGACCCTCAAATCAGCTGTTCCTCTCCTTAGTAGTTCTGTTTTTCCGTATAAGCCCCAGTCCTTGCACACATGGTGGAATGTTTTCAGATCCTTCATGTCAAGACCCCTTGCAATCGCCAATACAATGTCGGGACAGAAAACGTCACCGGTGGGAATAAATGGTTGCATGTTATGGACTTGTTAAGAAGAGGAGAACGAATGATGGGTAATGCTACGAAATATCTGCTTAAATAGTGACCGATTACATTACTCGTAGATTACGTTATGCGAGTTGGAATGAATGGAATGGTTGATTACCACCATCAGATGTGCTACATACAAAGTTACTTTGATCATTTCACTTTGAAAAAGTTCAAGTCTTACACAACCAATAATCTTGTGTGACCCTGTTGATTACTATACGGTTTTGACATAATAGTCGTCTGTAGTGTACAGAGTACATGGCCAATAAATATTATATTCAGACTCGAAAGATTATGATTGCGCAATGCACTACAACATGACATTGAGTTGTGCAATCTTTTCCTCCCAAAAGCCAAAGTCCAACACAAAACCGGTTCTGCTGTCGTGGTTATGGCGTGATGGAAAAGGGTTCAGGGCCATTTCAACTTTAACGTTAAAAAGCGTTGTAATCACTTTATTGATAAAGCAAAGTCCGCAAAACAAGTACTGTAGAGCATGTAAATGCCAGGTTTCTCTGGTGTACAATGTACACGGTCGTTCGTCTTGAGTTATTGAGAGGGTATATAAAGGAGCTTTTCTCGAGTTAAAATTAAGACAGTCATGAACCAGACATCCAGCCGAAAGTACCAGATCCAGAAAATACTTCCAATCCAAGGCCCACTACTGAACATGGAGACTCAAATCAACAACTTCGACATGGTGAACTGGAAGAGCCCAGAGTTCTACGAGGAGGGGGACAACATTGTAAAGTACGGAGACATTTCAATGCGGTGGGACTACGACAGCCGGGCTGGTGCACACTTTTTGTACCTTCGACGAGAAGGTACAAAGAATTCCAAGAAAACGGGCAACGACAAGGCATCATACATTAGGTATGCAGCGTTTTCTCATTGATAAGTTATAAATTTATTGTGAATTAACAGGTGGTCTGCCTCTGAATTGAAGGAAGTTTTAGAGTATGTGGACACCGTACTCGATGAATTCACCAAAACAGACAAGATTGCAGTGTTGGAAAAAAGCTCTGTGGGAGAAGCGACCAACTAGTAAGCAAATGTTATACAGCTGATTGAATTTGTTTAATATGGAATTGTTTTGCAGTACTGAACCCGATTTTTGGGAAGATGCAACCGTCACGAAGATTTTGAGAGGGAACCAAATGAAACTTCGAGCATGTTATTTGAATACAGGGATTGCAATTGTCTTTTGGTCTGTAGTGTCTGCGGAGACCAGTAAGACCTTCAACGGTTGGCTTGGAGTGCGAATGCGAATGCAAGTGGGTGAGTTAAGAGTGTTTGCTGTGCATGGGAAGAAATTCTTGGAAAAGGACAATGAAAAAGAGGAAGAAGGCACTTCCTCCGAGTAATTCTTATTAGTACATATAAATTAACAATGTATAATACTACATTTATACAATGAGAAATAAAGCTTTACGGAAAACGTTTTTTGTTTATCGATGTCAATCTAATGCTAATTCAACGCCCACCTTGGACAATGGTAAATGGGATAGTTGAAACACATTTAAATAAAGTGAAAAAAAATTGTAAATAGTTTTATTTCAAACGTTTGTTGGAGTTACATTGTTTGTTGAAGCTATATCCAACTCCTTGCTTCTATTAAACAGCTTTTCTTTTATAGCATTAACAAATAACCGAAACTTAATTTTTATTGTAGCCGTACATACTATGAACAAAATCACTACGTAGAGAAACACGTGGTCTTCTGCTGATTCTTCAAAATCATTTTCAAAGTACCTAAACGACGCCGTGTCCATGTATTCAATAGAACAATTTATCTCATTTCTGGAATACATTCGTATCCTATTTGTTCTATGCATATCTTTACAATGTTCAGGTTTGCAGGCAAAGTCAATTATTACGCCAGATGGATTGATTTCAGCAATATCTTGCACACACCTATAAGGCGGGTACGATACTCCGAACCAAACCATTCTATAAAACTGCCTGCCTTCCGCGGTACAGTTATTGCAGATTTCGTCATATGGAATGCTGTACATGGCGCTGCAAGCATGTACCAGCACAATAAAAAATACCAAACTAGCCATGTCTAATTGATTTGTATTTGGACTGGACACAACAGCACTGTGTTCCACAATATTCAGAATGGCGGGTGATATAATTATTGAACCACGCGGTCACGTAAATGTCGTTTGCCCTTTTGCTGCGATAGTACTTTAAAGTTTGAATAGGCCAACCTCTTGATCGGACAAAAATAAATCGTATCGCCCAAATTCCACAGGTGTCGCTGTCGTCAGATTGCACTGGTGTTGAAAGAATTTTGGGTGTAGTCATGGGCAGCTGAATATCGTAGTAGCCCGGGGATTCGCCGTAGCTATCAAAAAATTCCGAGTGATCTGAAATTATGAAAAGTTTGAAAGCTGAATTCAACACAATGTGTGATTGTTAATAGTCTTACTGGTATCAAATATTATCAGAGCCAACCAATGACCTTCCCGTACCGATATCTTCTCCGAATTGATTATGGCGACAAGAGGCAACTTGGTATAGTCAATTTGATCCAACTCGTCTCTAGCTTTGACGTATTTGAAGGGGAAACGACAGGACGTAAAAACGTCCAACGCTTGCACTAGTTCGTCCGTCTCCATCCTAGTTTGTCATGAAATCACTGAATACTTGACCGTTCTTTGCAATCGACATCAATCCTTGCGTCTCGGAGAATAGAAGACAAGTGAGGGTTTTTGATGTGGCGGTTTTGAACTTGAAGAAAAACTGGATCTGTCCAGATACTTTGAGGTGCAGTAGGTTTGCAGAAACGTCCGGTGTGATTTCAAAGCATAAAAAGAATTCCCTACCCTTCATCTGTTCGATAGTGTAGGTAGAATTGTATTTGGCAAAGAGTGATCCTACGTCTCGAAAGGCTAATGCGTAGTTGTCAGTCGACATGTCGACGTCAATCTGTTTAACACTTTGAATCCCACCCTCGATCTTGCAAATGACGTTCTCAATGTCGTAATGAAAAAATGCATATGGACTTGTTGTAATGTCTCCATTGAGTTGCTGCGGATCAGCAAATGCCAACAAAATGTATGAAGGCAGAATTCCGTTGAATATCCTGTCCGTCTGCATGGTAGTTGTGCTTGCTGGAATTGTCACTTGCCGACATTCGTGAAATCTCAGAGGGTACAGAGCAGGCTTGTTCGAATTGAGTATTGGCTTGGTGTTGCTTTACCAAGTCGGGGTGAAGAAACATTTTCTGCGTCCGCAGGAAACATTTGTTGATTGTATATGTATAGGGCAATGCTTCGGTCTTGTTTGTTCGAGGATCAGACCCAGCAAGAATAAACTCCACTGGTGAGCGGCGTAAGGTTACTGTAACCTGTGTTTCCGGTGGCAGTAACTTGTCCATCATAAATAGTGTATCTGCTAAGCGAACAATCACGTGGAAAGCTCCCACGCTGGCTGCCTTTCTAGTTGTCCATCCAGAATTTAATGACCCAAACGTATTCGCATCGTCAGGAATAAACCATTGCAGCTTCATTTTCTCCTTATTGCTCGGCGTGTGGAAATAGAGGACATCTTGGAAATAGGCAATTAAGGGATACAGAGACGTGGGACGGGATATAGGTACATTGTTCACCAACACGTCCGCATGTGAAAAAATGGCACTCCCGAGATCATGAACGGGAGCAACCGAGTCCGCTTTTTGTGTTGAGGTTGCCGCTGCAGGGTATGTGATCGAATCGGTTCGTCGGATCTGAACCTCGAGAAAGACAAAAGTGGATTTGATGTCCAAATAGGAATTTAAACTGTTAAACTGGAACGTTATAGGGTTACTGTCATCTTTAAAGGTTGATGACGGATATACTGTCATCGGTTGCACTTGTAGAACTCCTGCAGATGTTGTTGGTAACTGGAACAAGTCCAGAGGACGCTTGAAACCGAGGGAACTGCCCTCGTAGGCTAGATAGTCGTTCATCGTCTCCGCCTCGCACTTTTCTTCCGCCCCTTTGACTTGCAGACTTTCTTTCCTTTACGTCGTTGAATTCTTCTTCCGCCAGATTGTATTTGCAAAACTTTCTTCCTCACTGCTTTCCTACGTACTCTCCTCCCCCCAGTCTGAATTGGAATAAGCCTTCTACGAATGGTGGGTCCGGTTTTCTTGCGTCGGCCCCCTCCCCCTGTCTGACGTTTGGGCCAACGATCTGGCACATCTTTGCTTTCTCGAAAACCAAGTTGCCCCTCGTCACTATCCTCCTCCCGCGCACGCTGAATCCCTTTTCCTGATTGGTTAATGGATTTTAGGGAGCACGAGGCTGGGATTTTGTTGTCACAGACGACTTTTCTTGTCGGCTGGGAATCTCCCTCAGCATTGTCTGACCAATCCATCTTGGATGAATAATTTTTTAAAATGTAAAACGGCGACCGTGTTCAAACTTGCATATGGCAAACGTATAAAATCTTGATCGACTAGCTCGATGGAAATTTGGAGGACAGGATGTGGACAGGACAGGGGCGAATAGTCAACTGGCTGGAATTCAATGTGGTGGGGGGTATTTATCCCTTCTTTCCTGTCAAAGCTCCTTAAAACGGTCATTGCCTTTTCGCGAACTTGAGATGGGGCTACCACGCTACACAAAACGTATATAATGTTTGGCAGAGCCTTGGTTTTTGTTTCAACTGTCAGCGGGATACGTTCTGACTGTGTAAACACTTTGTTGGGGGGTAAACCGAGAGCAACGTTTAGTCCAGGAAATAGTGAAAGCTCAACTGGAGGACCATTGTCATAAAAGCTAACATCAATTGCGTCGTCTACATGGAGTATCGCCACCTTTACATTGTTGTCGTGTAGAGTTCTACCAATGTGCCTCAGCAGGCCACTAATATCTTCATCCTCGGCATCAAAATCGGAGAGGGTATACCTCTTAACAGTTTTGGAGACCAATCGAAGGATCATTGCGTCTCCGTCCTTTAACTTGTTGTAGTCTTCTTCAGAGATGGGACTATCCGATCCGTGAGTCCCTTTTTCAAATATTTTATCCTTAAAACCAAGCACATTTGCAAGTGCGACATTCAGATGCAGTTGTTCGGTTTCATTGGTCGGTGAATATGTAATCACAATATTCATATCTTGGTTAAGTGCGACATCCAGCGCCATGTCTACTCCTGGCAAATTACTCGCTAGCTGAAGAAATTCCACAACAGCCTCGTACATGGTTTTATTTGTCTGTTTATTCATGTTGACGGTGGCAGATGCTGTTTGTTTAACTTTGATAAACTTCTCCTCGTCCGACAATGCCCATAGCTTTGTAAAGTCCTCTAGACTCTCAATGTCAAGTCGTGTTTTTCCATCTCTGAGTCTTGTTTGGCTCTTATTCCAACTATCTGCATAGTGCAGCTGAGAGAGACCAACGACATAATCCTGTGGGATGAATGGCTTGTATACTGAATTTGTGAAGAATGCTGGAATGTTACAATGGGCAAAGCTATCCGAGTATTTGCTATCCAAGTATATGTAGAAGGAACTTGGTGAATCCAGATTGTGTTCCATCATGCCGATTCCACCTTCAGCAGTTCGTGTTCAAGATATGTACCTGAAATGCAAAGTTTCAAATGATGTTCGAAAGTTACGAGACGTCGTTGTTACCGTCTAATAGTGCGGCGTCCTGGTCCTCCAGTCTATAACTGTAAACGTTTGATCGCTTGACAACCTCTTTTATTCTAAAAGTCTCTTTTGAAAAATTCGGTGTGTATCTGAATCAAAGAATGGTCATTATTGGAACCAGACAACGATTATCAACCTACCCCTTGTAATTAAAAGCAACTTTTTCCTTTGCAATTTTGACACCATCTCCTAAAGCCAGCTTTGGTGGCGGCATTGAGTTGTAATTTGAAATTACGTCGTGATAGAGATTAAGATAGACTTCCCCTGCATTGTTTTCATTGACGTCAGAAGGAGACATCTTGATACGAGAATGATAAGTCGAGTTGATAGAGTTTTGCACGTCGGTCAATTTATCCCACCAGATGGGACCATCACGCTCGGTGAATAATGCCTGTAGTTTTCCCTTGATGTCACGAATTCGCCTTTCCGCGAATGCGCTTTTCCTTGTACTAAACGTTCTGTATGATTTGATTCCCATATCGGCCATAAAGCGCTTATAGTGAACAGAGTTTGTGGCCGCCTCACCATCCCAACAGAGGTACATGGGGGAGGGTATTTCTTTAAACAGCTTGCTCAATACCGCCACAATCTCGATAGCATTCTTCTTTTTCAAAGGCTGCATATACGTCATCTACAATAAAACGTACGATGTACGATGATTAATGGATTTTGCAATGTGTACCTTTGAAAATATGTCGATGAGTACGAGAATATATGGCGTTCTCCTATTGTGGTACTTGTGCTTTGAGTAATCAATCAAGTCCGCGGCATATATGAAATGAGGGAATCCGGCTATCACTCTGGGAAACTTTTGTTTTCTCCGACGTGGTCTTCCTCGATGAATGGCAAAAGTATCCAAGGATAGCAAAATGTCTTTTACTTTTTTTGGATCTTTGAATCTGTTTTGGTTTCGGATGAAAGTCCCTAGCGATTGAAAGCTTCCAGGGTTCGAGGGGTTTAAGTAGGCGCTTTTTATTTGTTCCTTATCCATCGTAACATATAGCACAGAAGCTGTCGGCAAAAATACGACAAAGTATGGCACACACAATAAGCTTTAAGGCTTTCCAGTTCCTGCGAATTGACTTTTTAAATTGTGTAAGGTCAGAAGATGTTACAGCCCTCCTTCCTCCCAAGACACTTAGAATGTCTTGCGTTTTTGTTAGTGCTATAAACTCTTTTCTTTTGAACTCTTTCGACACGTTTCTAGCGTTATATATGCATTCCAAAATGGAGATCAGCTGATCCACCGTAACATTCTTTAGGATTGCATTAACGTCCAGGTACGACTTGACAGTGGCTAAGCTGTGTAGGAAGTCAACGTTTCGCCCCAGGCGGTCCATCCTCAATGAATTCTTCAAACGGCACCCAGCTTCCCTGGATCTTTAAAAGGGAAGATTTGTAGAACGTCCAACATTTTAATAGTTAAAATACCTGTTCTTCGTTGTCTGTTTCGACCTTCATTGGCACTGCTTTGTCCTTTTCAGGAGACGTATACTCTAGAAGCCCCCTACTTTTTAAGTTGTAATACAATTCATCGGCAATAACGTAAACAATTGACATGGCTGACGTTGTATCAACATTTGGAACGTACAACTTTAAATCTGTTAATTCACAGGGGTCAATAAACAAAAAATTCCTCAACCGAAATCGTTCTGGGCTATCAAAGCTGTGATCTGCAACAAGGTAGCCGTGTTTCTGTTGGGTAACGGCGTCCATGTAGCTGTTTATAAAAAACTTTCCAGTATTTGGGAACATGGACTGACCAAAGTATCTGCAAAACGTTCTATCCCGATTGTTTACAAATAACACAGTATGTGTGCTGCTTAACATGATCACTCGACAATTCTTGGGGTGTAATGAGTGCAAAAGAGCAACGCAGGAAACGTTCAAATGTGTACTTTTGTGAATCCAATATGAAGTAAAGTACTTTGACCCCTCCGATGTTTGAAACGAAAGCAAGAGATCATCCCATATTATTAGGGTTTTTAATCCTTGCTCAGCTAACTTATCGACAACGTCCTCACTATCTTGAGGCACCACAACAAAATTGGCAAATTGATCAACGAGATATGCCAGACAGGGGTCGTAGTGAACACAGACGTACAGGATAAGATCTAGTTTTGTAGAAATTGCATTCAACTGCTGAGTAATCAGTCGATGAATCAAATGGGTCTTTCCACTACCTGGGGGGCCGGCCACGATGATCCTAGAGAAAAGGAATTAGTATACGTTTGGTGAACAGTTTACACATACCGAAAAGGATGGTTAAGTTGAACATTGTACGACTCCATCGAGGCTGAATATGAGTAAGTAGGATATACCGAATTATGAACTGTTTTCTTCTTAATATACCTACACCAAGTGTGAGCTAAGTAAACAATCTTCCTCTTTATACCCTGTTGGTTAGAGCCGACAGCAAAGGCTCAATAAAATTTTAATTATACCGCCATCAAACGTTTACAAGAAACCCCTTTATTCACCCCAGGTAATTTTAATCCAGCTCAAGAGCAATAATGTACGCTAAAACTCTCTTATGTTTTAAAAAACTGGTCCTATAAATCTCAATGCTGCCTTGTTGATTTCCCTCAAGTTCCTTCATAAGGTCCGATGAAATTTTCAATTCCCGTGGTTCCAGTTCCGTGTGTCTTAAAGTATCCACATTCTTGCACACATCGAGTAAACTCTGCAAATCGTCTGATGTAGACCTCATTAAGATACCTCTTCGTTTTTGCAAATTGGAATGGGCAATCAACTTAAGATATGCTCGGTTTCGGTTTATCCGATCCATTCGTTCGATTCTGGTGGTCGATGCATCCCCTGGTGGTATTGCGGTTTCCATACTGGTGGTCGCGGGTGTGTTTTGGGTATGGATGCAGGTATAGCGATAGCTGTAAGACAATGAGAAGTTTTTTGTTTCGATCTTTTATACTTTTATAATCTTTATTCATTTCAAAACTACATGTTACATGCACAAGTGTAATTACATGTTGCTAATGTTGGTAAAATCCCAATCGTTTGTCAAATGTGCAGAATGAAGTTGACGGTCATGAGAAATCAGTTGTTCTACTCTTGCCCCTATTGCTCGATCAAACTCATACAAGTTTGAACCTGGTCCAACATTGAAACCGGCGTCACGGAGAAGATCGACGTGATCCCCTGCAACTGGGAACGGGTGTCCAACCTCTGCATTGTTGATGTCCTTAAAAGTGTCTTGGTACCCACCAAAGTCGTCTGGATGCGTTTGCATAAACATTCGAAACAGTTCTTTATTTTCTGCCCTTTTTGGTTTATCAACAGACGGATTCATAGCCCAGTTAAGTCCATGGTTCCTTTCAATCATAGTCACCGTGTGCATCAGACATTTAAATTGTTTTTCGTAGCTGGTTTCCGCTCCTGGTCCCGTTCCCAGTTCCTTGTTGCCGTCGTATAAGCTGTATAAACACGTTTCCCCCACAATGTATAGAGTCAAGCAGGTTGGACACAGTAGGTTCACCAAATGTAGCCGAGTAGACGTCTCCAGCACTGCAAAAAGCCCAGACGCGTCGTGCTTATCAGTGAAAAGTAGTTTTTCGCTCAACGGCATTGTAACCACATTGTCACATCCAAAGCACACCGTACTGTAGTAGTCTAAGAACGTGGCTGTCAGAGGGGAAGGTTGAACCGTAGGTTCAATGGTTAGGCAGTCCATTCCCAATGTGTCATCCCCCAGTTCCATTTTCTGCAAAGAGAAACCGTAAACAGCCAATTCAGCGACAGTGCTTGTTACTTACTTGAATCAAATCGGCCGAGCGGATGGCAAGTGTGTGATGAGTAAAGAAAAATTTATTTCGCTTTTATACAATTTTCCGTCATCCCGTCTGTGGACCTTGTACCTTGATGAAGATTCGTATAAAGAATCTTGTTACCAGTGACGTTCAATTTTGCAATGAATAAAGGCTTGGAAAAGTTTCATGGTTCCGCGAATGATTTATGATCCGATAATTAACCTTGAGGTCAACTTGCAAAATGTTATACAAGGTTATATCTATTGCAAACATCAAGATGCAGAACGATTCTTTGTAAACACACATGAGCAATATAGTCTACCAAGTATATCAATACATGGAAACAAAGGTTTCAACAACGTTGGCGCCCATTTAAAGCAGTATAAGTAGAAGATTTTTGGCTCACAGCGTTACTAACCAAGAAGCCATGGACGAATCCCAATTTCAATCCCCGGAGGATTGGATACAGGCATATAAAGTTGACATGAATGAAATCAAGGAGATTCGCAAATTTCTAAAAAACAAGTGCAACCTGGGAAAAATTCCTTCCTCCGTACCTCCCATCGGATTTGGTTCGATTACACAACAGAAAGCTTTGACGTTCGTGCAGGAGAGATTGAAAACAAACACACCACCCTTCCGTTTGTTGATTGCGGGGGACGCTGGAACGGGGAAGACGTTTGTTTTGAAAAAAATTCGAGCCATCTTTAAATCAAAAAAGAAGAGCTGTGGGGTTGTGGCTCTTACGGGTGCTGTGGCACATATGATAAGGGGTAATACAATACAAAATAATGGGATTTATCAATTAATCATAACGACTCCTAGGGCAAACCATTCACAACTACTTTGGTTGTCCTCCGTATATTGGCAGTTTTAGTGCCATGCTGGAGAATAATTACTCGCCTCCTGCAGCTGTCTGGAACAAATTGCTAAAGTTGGATGCCCTGATAATTGATGAAGTGTTCCTCATAGGTATGCGACAACACGTTTACATTACGGATAACGTTTGTGATTAAATTTTACGCCTACAGGTTTGAATGCCCTTTGCTTCATAGATACGTGTTTGAAAAAGGTAAAAAGGAGCAGTCTCCCTTTTGGTGGATGTTCTGTTATTATGATGGGTGATGTTGGACAGTTAGACTGCATTTACGACATTCAAACGTTTTCTGGTTTGTCCGATCTAAAAACAAAGTTGGACCCTAACCAAGCAGAAAAAAGGTTGCTCCAAACGCAACAACTGTACCATCATTTCCACGTGATTGTGCTTGAAGGGAACTTTCGCACAGAGTCAAAGTCATACTTGGAAATGTTGAGAAGATTTAGATTTAAGCAGGTCGTTCAGGACGATGTTAATGAACTGTCGACTAGACTGTCCAGCGCTGTTGGCGAAGAGGAGAAATGTAAATTTTCAGATGCAGTGGTTGTTTTTCCAACCAATCGACAGTGCGAAGCGTATGCAGCAAAGGCAATTCACGATGCAGGCAGGAATCATTTTGTTTTTAGGTCGATTCCACTTTCGCAGAATGTAATACTCTTGCCGGATAAGGATTTCCTTTTGCACGTGTACAAAGGTACCCCAATCAAAATCAAACCATGGTTACCAGAAATGTGTATCTTTTAGATGCCAAAGTCATCTTGACAAAAAACTTGTCAGTGTCTCATGGGATATGCAATGGATCAAAAGGAAACATAGTTAGGCCCGTGTTCCACCCAAAGACAGGAAAATTGGAATTTGTGGTGGTTTCTTTTGAAGGGTATAGAGGCAATACTATACTGGGTGGTATTCCCGTGCCAATTGGAAGAGAGGACATTGATGGTGTAGGGGTCAATAAATTTCCATTGAGGTGCACATGCATGATGTATATTTACTCCCAAGTATATCGTGTTGCGGGTTGTAGGCAATCAATAGCAATGACGCTACATAAAGTTCAAGGAAGTACGCTACCCAAGCTGGTTGTCAACTTTACTTCAAGGGAGGTTTTCCCCAACTATTCCTACGTGGCATTGAGCAGGTAAATGGAAAGAACAATACTATGCAATTTTTTAACTTTGCTGAAAACAGAGTGAGAAAACTGGACGATTTACTAATTGGAGACAACAAGCTTCCACTAACCAGATTTACCGGGGTGATTTTGTTCGACGCGGTGATTTGCAAATCCAAGAACTTTTGCGACTACGAGGCAATCTTAGTGGAACCAGCATGGAACGTGATGAAACCATTACAACGTCATTTACACCAGACGATGATGAGTTTGCCGAGGAATTTCCAGAATGGGAACTGCCTAGCGACGACATGAATACTAATATGAATTAATAAATCTAGAATTATGTTGCAACGTACTTTTGTCAAAATATAATCGTTGGACTTTGTATTTTGAGGTTCAGTTTTGTCACGCCACCGAAATAAATGAGATATGGCACATCTATGGAACATGAACATGAACCTGTTTCCCACGAATTGGACAACCATTTTATAAACGTCTAGACATGACATCATTTACATGAATCAACCGCACATATATAAACCGCTTTTTGACGAGAAAGCTTCAGTCTCTTGGCGGACCGGCACCACCCATTATGAATTCAATTATACATACCAGGCTGAGAGAGGTTGGACAAGGCGAGCGGCTCCTACTCAAACCTACATCGGTGTTGAGTAAAGCGAATTACCCTCCACCCGGCACTTACATAACGGGTCACTACTCTCGGGGTCTACAGGAAGAGCTGTTGACCAGAGGCACCATTGCTTTGCTGCCAATGACGCAGTATATCCAACGTGGTACGGACAAAGGCGACGATCTTTTAGAGATGTACCCCGCATTGCACGTGAACACTGATTCCCTTTCTGTTCAAGTATTCGACGAACCAACAAAAATATTTGGACAGACAGAATTTTTGTTTCATTTTAATACAAAGACTGTGAGTACCCAACATTGATTATTACACATTTGTTACATTGTACAATATATTGTAGCGCAGTGTTGCTCGTACTGGCGTACAACCTTCCCATTTGGGAATAGTGAGCTTTGAAAGGACTTATCGGAGTCTTCTTCATCAAAATGAGGTGATGCCTGATGCATATGTAGACTACAGGAAGACATGTGCTGTGGATGGTTACTCGTACCACGGAGAAGTCCCAATCTTGGCCTACACGTATAACAAGATTGCTTTGGGGATTTTTGCGCCTTGGTCTGGTTTAATTAGTGGACCATATTGCATTTACGACTTGACTATATTGGTAAACATTCAGTACCCCGTAATACAAATATCGCCATCATTTTATTATGTTTTTGAAGTCTGCAGATGTGATACCGATGGGCATGAGGAACATGCCATTTTTACAGCCAATCCAAGCAGAACAAGCCATTTGAACCTACCTATACCTTTGTGAATTTACAAAATAGTGTTGCTTAATAAAAATGTAATTTGAAAATTACTGACCTCTAAATTGCCTCTGTTAGAAAAACGATGCGTTTCCCTCGTTAAATTTTCCTCTATAACTCTCCACGTTCCTGCCGAGTAGACATGAGCATCGCACACAACAACAGTATCAAATTCTCGGCACTCGCTGCCGCTCCAAAAACATCCGCATGTGTACCATAATCTTGTCACAGCATATAAAAGGCACCGGGGAATTAAAAATAAACATTCTACTTTTTGCTACCGTTGTGAACACATCCATTTGTAAATTAACTGGTATGGAAACGTCAAATGTTCCACACTTTGAGCATGTGAGGGGTGCGGCAGGCCGAATTGGGAGAAACACAATTTGCCGATTCCCTGGCTGCATATTTACTGCACAACGTTACGAAACGTACGACCATCATGCGGTGGAGGTAAGGCATCAAGAGAGACACAACTGAGGTTTACATTGTTATATACATTTAGCAACACTACTGTCGTCTATGTCAACTGTACGTCCCCAATCCGTCCAGTCATGGCTGCGTCCCGATTGAACAGTTGGGCAGAGGTCATGCGGGGAACGTATCAGATATTAACACTGGTGTCTTTTCACTTGCTGGGATTTTGAACCAAGGAGCAGTTGCTTTATACGAGTTTACTTTCGAAAACCGTACAGCTAAATTCGAAGATGCATTTGACTATGTTTACCAAGACATGTTCAACATTCTTACAAAGTTGACCCAAGTACATGGCGGGTTGAAATGCAGGATAATGGTGGATTGTTCGCTGCAGCATTTGGAAACTGGGGAGCTGAAGACAATTCCATTCCACACTCCATTTATAAACGTCCTTCATGACTCTTCTGCGATAGTACAAAGAGCAATGTTAATCATGTTCAACTACGTTATTTGTTCAACCAATGTTTTTGGTACCGATGGTAAAACAACTTGCACTTGTCTATGGATAACTATACCCTGGTATGTCTTGCAGGATCTGCCTTTGGACTTTTAAGCATTGACAAGGTGCGGCTGGAGACGTTTGAATATACTGTTAGGAGAGGAGGGAGGTATGAGTTGCACTTATGAATTTGAATTTCGCTCATTACACTGTATATAGATATATTCCAACACCCTCTGACTGCAAGCAGAGCCGCTTTATTATCAACGTTGAAACGGAGACATCGTGCTTTGCATACTCCATAATGGCGTCTTTATACCGAAACAACATTTATCTGGATGGGTACGAGGGCAAAACGATGGACGAATTGTCTCTATATAGGCAACGATTGCTTAAAATACTGTGGACAAAGGAGGACAGTTACACATTCATGCTTCAATACGTCCAAGAAGCTGGGGAAATAAACTTTGATGGGTTCCAGGGGGCCGTCCCAGTTGAAAATGTAAGTAGGAATATCACGTGTGGCAACTAAACTAAATGCCGGTTTTGCAGATTGACGTTTTTGAACAGACGAATGCAATTGGAGTTACAGTTCTTGGCTACCGCAATGGTGGATTTCGATTTATCCGGTCTCCCAACCCAAGTGTAAATTGCACACGCTGCTGCGACCTGGTACAATTTGAAGATAAAGGATCTGGCGATATCCATTTTGCTGCGATAACTGATTTGTCAAAAATTTTTGCAAAAAGGTATTTTAGATTTATGCCCGCAAAACAAACAATAATTCTTTCGGTTATTTAGGGACTTTCACAAGAAGGAAATTTGTAGGTTGTGCAAAAGGTTTGTGGACAAGGATCAAATGGACAAACACGCAAATGAGGTAATTTTTGAAGCACTGACTAACGCTTATTGTACAAAACGATTTCTCAAAGACTTGTAGAGCTGTTGGAGCGAGAAGAATCACTTGGCCGCAAGAGAAACAATACCAATTTCGACATTTGTTCATGCGCGAAAGGGTTAAATACGTTGCCTACTACGACTTTATTGCAAAATACCATGGAGTTGGAAATCCCATTGAAGTGTTGGGATTTGTCATACTTGTCATGGATCAGGAAGGTAAAGAGTACCGCAAATATGAGTACTCTGGTGTGGATGCAGTTCAGGAATTTGTAAAGCGTTCAATAAAATTGAATAACAAAATCTGCCAGCATGTGAGCAAAACGGACATTGGAACCAAACCATCCAAACAAACTCTATCTGAACATTGGAAAAAAACAAATTGTGATGAGTGCAAGCTTCCATTCATGACAGGTCAAAAAAGTCGACGAAACAACTCCTATAGAACACTGCATCATGACCATTTGCTTGGTCCGGATATAAAACGTAAGCCGATCCAAACTGTTGCGTTAAAATAATTATTTGACCTTATTTCTCTTCACAGCTTACAGGACAATTTGCCAGCGCTGCAACCTTCTGATAAGGGCAAAGCCTTTGGTGTGGGTTTCTCATGGTGGATCGTCGTTTCACCATGTCCATATCATGAACAACCTAACCCCAGAACAGACAAGCAGGTTTTCAAACATTGGTGGGAACTCATCCAGGATCCTTGCACTAGAGTATCGAGAAAAGTACAAGGCTATCAAGTACATTGACTCTGCAAATTTCTTCTCGGGGCCGTTGGAGAAACTTTGGAATCAAGTTCGGTCCACGTTTAGTCTAGACCAAGCGATGACATACTTCAAAGCACTTTTCAAATTTGCAAATGAAGACCATGACAAATTTGGTTATCTGTTCAATTTTGATTTGTTTGGTGAATCACTTCGAAGCAAAAATGTATACGCTGCCCTTTGGACCGTTGGAGATTACAATTGCAAACAACACAGCGATTGGCTATCATCCATGGCAGAAACCTTCGATATTGACGACCTTTGGGTTGACTACACTTACTTTTACACAAGACTTTATATACTGTCTGCTATTATATATAGAGTGGACTCATACTGTCTAGACAACTTTGGTCTTAGTTTTTTACATTCCCCCGCTATTGGCTCTTATTCATTTCACTGTATGATATTTAATGCTGGTGGATTCGAGTTCCTGAAGGACCAAAGGGCGTTGAAATTGCTGCAACAGAACATAAGGTATAAAACTGTTGAATTGAAATATAAAATAAAAGCCAAGTTATTGCAGGGGAGGTATTACATTATCCAATGTTCGGCAGTCAAAAGCAAACTCGGAAAGGCTGGGAAATTTTGATGGGGTGGACTCGAAAAGAAAAGAGATATTGTATCTTGACATTAATTCCAATTTTGGGGATTGCCTACAAAAAGGGATGTACAGTGGGGGATTTGAGTGGCTTACGAAAGGAGAACTCGAAAAAATTAACCTCAAAGAATTGGGTGCTTCCGGAATTGGTTATATCTTTCTCACTCGCATCACCATAGACGAATCGCATCATGATGAGATGGAGGATATGCCTGTAGCCCCAACACATCGTATCCTGCAAGGGGGCCAACTAAGTGACACCTTCTTGGAACATGACTTTGACGCTTCACGACTCACAAGGAACTCTTTCCTAGTTTGCGATCTACTGCCAAAGGACAACTACTTATCCTACTACAAGAACCTGCAATACTATGAACAAAAAGGTCTCAAACTGCCCTTGTTACAAATTTGATAGTGCCGTTTTTAATCAACACAATGTCTCTTAAGGTGCAAAGGTGCAAATACTGGATGGCTTCAAATTCAATGAGAATGGGAGGCATAGTCATGTAATGACAAAACTGCTTCTACTAAGGAAGGAAGCGCAGGAACGTGGGGATATTACTATATCAAACTTAGTCAAACTAATTTACAGTTCATATTGTGGATATACATTGTCAAACAACGCCAAGCACTTGGTGACAAGGCCGTGTATTTCAAGGACAATGGCAACAAAGTATATAGCCAACAGCAAGTTTGAGGACTTTTGGATCAGAAATAAGGCCAACGAAGTGACAGTGTTTGGGATGGGACGCAGCACAGTTCACTACAACCACCCTATAATTATTGGGTTTCAGGTAATAGCAACTATGATGTGATAACAGTTTAAGATTCACCAGTTGCTTTTCAACAGATCATGGAACTCAGTAAGCTGGCATTGATGGAAGGGTTGGACAAAATAAAGGCTGTCTTTCCCCAAAGCAGACTAATTCATGCCAATACCGACGCCGTTGCTCTTGAAGTGGACGACCCTAATCGAACGTTTTTGGAAGACTTGGCTAAATTGGATTTCATGTGTGACTATGGCGGAATTCCTGTGACGTCCCCCGTTTATTCAAGGAGGAACCATAATTTGCCGGGAATGTTTAAACCAGTGTGCTTGTCAATCCTCGAATTTATATCTTTGAGCCCTTCTTCGTATTCATATTTGCCGCAATGCGAGGTCTGTGATGGAAAACAAGTAGATTGTGTTACATGCAAATTGGCGCAATTTGGACATCAAAAATCAAAAGGTCTTTCCAATCAACTGAAACGACGCATTTCACACAATACATTTCGCAGCTATTTAGAAACCAACAACACCGAAACCTTTGATTATCATAAATTTTGCACGGTGGACCAAGATCCAAAGTTTCGACTGGTCAATGTTCGACCATTCAGACTGATGACACAAACGCGTGTTTTTCAAGGTAACCTTAGCCTGCCTTACGGCCATAGAAAATTGTGCGACGGCCACTATAGTAGCTCAAATCCTAGTTCAACATCTTAAGTACATTAATAATTACCGTATGTGTGAACTCTGTAACTTGTTGAGATCTGAAATAATTGCAACAGAGATTAGCATACACGAAAAACCTCGAAAACTAAAATCGCTTTAGCTGACAACAATGGACACCAGCCAAGAATCGAGCGTACTTGTGAAACCGGCTAAAAACCCCCTGTGGACTACCTTGCCCGGCCTGTCGGTTTCAGGGTGTTTTGGTTGCAAACAATTTGTGCACATGACGATGGAAGACAAATTGTGTGCGGTTGAACGAATAGATGGATCTGGAATTTTCAAGACGCTGGCCCGGTCGACAAAGCTGAACCTTTTAAACTTAATTTGTCACAACTGTCTGGGTCTATTCATGGTGGGAAAGGCGTACTTCAAGACGTTTCTCTACATAGGCAATAGTCTATACTATCAGAAGGGGGATGAGTTTGGAGTCCTTCGCTTTTTACAATCTGTGCGGGAAGCTGAGATGGGGGATAATTGGGAAGAATACATTTCAAGAAAGAAGAACGACACGAAGGATATCGAGCAGCTGTATCAGCAGTTTGTTCAAACCCCAACGCCTTGTTGGACACAGGAGTTTAGGAGTTACAATCACCTTGCAAATGCCGGAATACTACGCCCAATCCCCGTTTCGAATGAACATGCACTTTTTGCCACGGAGTATTGTGGATTAAATGTAGGGTCTGGCAGTAGCTACGAGCTCGACAGTATACTTGAGTCAAGAATTGTCAGTCTCCTTTCTAACAACGGGGTATGGAATTGAGATTGATGGTCAAAATGGTTATCGGTCACTGTATAATTTGTTGAAATAAATAATTGAATTATGCCAAAAATACATTTTTCACACTACAAAAGGCATGCCATACATTGCATGGGAACAAATTGTCAATGGGTGAAATACACATTGAGCGTTCACCATTGATCGGGATTTACAATTCTGCTATAAAAGCAAATGCTTACCCATACACCGCACCAATCACTATTCAACTCTCGACATGGCAGTGAGTAGCCCAGCTGCGGTGGCATTTCGAGTGCTTATGGCACTTGACGAATCCAAGGACAAATCCGTTTTTGTTTATGGTGTGACCAAGTTCGAAGCTAGTCAAATCGCCCAATACATAACCCCACATAACGGGGGGAAAATATTTCGGAGCATTTACGCAGACGTCCCAGGTTGGGGTCCTCAGCTCTTGGGTATCGAGGCTTTCCAGGATTTTGGAGATTTGAATGCGGTTCAGCTGTTACTTGATCCGAAGCTCGATGTTATATTTTGCAATCCAGAAACCGGTCAGGTCACCAATAATCATACTGGTAAGCAGTACAAATCCCCATCATACTTTCAAAACAAAAATTGTAATTTCGTTCAGGCCGGCAGACGGTTGTTTTCAACTACAACGATGATCGCGCATTGACGTATGCCGCATTCGTCATTAAACAATTCTGCAACAACTACCCACATTCTGGATTCGCTTCTGAGGCATGCATAAGAAACGTGAGTTCCTCCTGGGACTAGGTTGACCAATAGGCTCTGTTTTTGTTGAATGATTTCGTTCAATTACATATGTACTCAATGTCACTATAAGCATAAACACAAATAAAACATTTTGAAAAAATAATCGACAACAAACCGCATAACACGGATAGTCAACAGACTAGGTAGTCAGAAACACTTTTTCAACATTCTTTGTAATGCATCCACGCTATGTCAATCTAACTGTACAAAAAGCTGATACATGGCAGCCCATTCAATCAAAGGTTCCTAACGCCAAGGGGATTCGAACCCCATTTATTGTTACGGAATTTGTGGTTTGCTCAATTGGGCTGCCGTGTATCAGCTTGGGTATAGTGGAAAGATGGCCCATTACTTACAGAGTGGTCGGTGACCCATTCAATATTCCTTGAACTTTAGGCTAAAACTACCGTGCATGGTCATTATATCAACGTGCGGTAGGAGTGCTGTTGAAATTTGCATTCATTATCAAGTGGTATAAAAAGGATGGCGAGGTTCTGATTTAGTATCATTCGTCCACCAACCCCAATTCGAAATAAACCGACACATTACCAGAATGGATAGTCCACCAATCCCCTGTGGCAGTAAGAGTCAAGTACTTCCAGCATCAGGTACCCAAAGGTTACTTAGAATGGTTAATCTTTTGTTTTCCCTAATTGTAGATTGTTTGGCCGATTTCTTCTGGAATCCCAATCCCCTACCCGGCACATGTGCACTACTTCAAACTACTCCGACAGGTATCAACGGATCATTATAGTCAAAATATGCAATACTAAATATGCTTATCCATATATATATGCTTAGAGGAACGCCGTGCCCATTTCCCTGCGATCGAAGAGTTGCTAATGATACCGTTGCCTCCCAATTACAAAAACCTTGTTGCCATGACAGCAACCCAAGGTATTAACAATAAGGTTGTACTATTCGTGTAGAGAATTAAAGGAATATCTTTGTCCAGATACAGCAGAGGATGGATGCCCCCTAGAGGACTTGGCTTCCCTCTGTAGCAGCATGCAAATCCAACCAACGAATGAGGGCCCAACGGGAGTTTTTCCCTTACAACAACGGGGAGGCATGGGTCTTGTCAAGGTCATGACGAATACATATATCAAATTTGGATGGAAGCACTGGAGCAGAAATATCAATAAATGCACAAAACAAAAGTTTCAGAAACCAAAGTATAGGTTGAAAGGTGGACGGAGGCAGTGGATTGTGGTTCAGGCGTTGAAGGACATGATGCTGATGACCGTCGAAGGCAGAGATGACATTCTACAGATGAGTGATGATCCAATCGACCAAATCATAGAATAAACTTATATATTCATTTTACTAAGGTCATAATACAAAAAGTTATCGAACCTACTTGAATCAGTTGCAGCAAATTATTTGGATACACTAAATTACGTTGCAATCTGAAATAAAGTCATAGGCCAAGTTCACTCGCAGGCATAAAAGCAGGAATCGTGCTTCCTAAAGCCCCATACCACTATCATCTCATTGCCCAACCAGTTCATCTATATCGCAAACTTGGAAACATAGGTAAATGTAACATTTTTTAGTTTAATTCGTAAGTCACAAATTCATTGTTTCTTGCAGTGCCATGGCCGATCTTGTCTACTTTCACAAGTTCGAGAGGATTTACAGAAGGGCGTTCGTCACGCTGGAATCCAGACTTGCGTCATTCAAGGAATGGATGAATCCATTCATCACAGCCGCAGAACTTGCAGAATGTGGATTCTATCAAAATAGCGGGGGAGGCGTCACTTGCTTCAATTGCGGCTTCTACGCCGGATTTTTTAACTCCCCAATCGATATATGGGCAAGTCATATAGAGTTCGGGGAAGACTGTACCTTTTTGTATATTAATCTACCTTTCCGCGAATCATTAAAATTGTGATATGCTGATCTTACAAGTTACAACAACAATTGACGTTAATAAAAAAAATATGAAAGTACAATGGGCTTTTTTTGCATTAATTCCTCTTTTGTCAACGGCACGATCATACCCTGATCATGGATCATTTTCTGATTGACCAGTTTGATGCATAAACCTGTTATATTTTATAAGCTTGCTTAACAGTTAATTTTTTGCTATACTCTTCCAAGATTTACGTGTGCCTCGTATACATTAATCTCCGTGACCGTTTGCATCTCTATAAGTGTACAACTCTTACGAGGGAGCATCAACGTTATGTGAGTTAATGTGCCACTATTGGCTTTAAGGGCGGATTGTGTGAATTACCAAAGTCGATTGGTATGTTGTGACCACGTAAAAAATAATTTTTTTCTGAGTCAGCTGCAATGTAAAATTGTGTGTTTCATCAATACCTCACAGTGTTAAATTTTGGAGTTTTCGGAAAAATGTTTCATGAATGAATCGTAGTCCCCTTGTTAAAGCTACAATAATATGAATGGGAAGAGCAAGTAGCCATTTTTATTATACTCATCGCAAAATGAATATGAAACTTTATTTTATGATTTCGTCGATGCGTGCATCACTCATCTGAAGAATGTAGTCTGTCATCACACTTTTATTTACCGCGTCAACATTTGTTTGTTTTAAACATGAAGTAAGCTGGTTCAAAATGTTTCCTATGTATGTCCTATGATGTTGATCGGATGGAAAAAATAGTTAACAATTGCTGAGAATAGATATTTCACAAACGTATTACATTGATGCCTTTAGTCCTTTACCATCGCAAAACAATTGAACAAAATTCCTCGCAAACTCAGTCAATTGCACCCGTGTATCGGTATGCAAGCCGTCACTATTCTCAATCAGCATTGTTAGCCAACCCGTCTCTCTCGGATAGCAACGATGCTGAGAATGCAGTCGAGCACTCCACCCCTCTCCCGAAACGAAGAGTGGGGGAGCTGGAGTGTTTGCAAGTACGTTTGGAATACACATTTATTAGGGAAAACATTGTGATGGATAAACAATGGAATGGCATCACGTAAAGCAATCAAATCAATATTCTACAGCAATTTGAGTACTAATTGTGTCCAAACGATAATTGCTGGAATCGCTCAATCTGAAAGTAATTATAAGTTTGTCAACAACAAGAAATAAATTAAAATTAAAATAGTACCATTGTTTTCCGATGGTTGTACGCCCGTAGCGTCCTATAGGCTCGCCTACGCATACTCACTTTCTTCACCCCATTCTGCCTTCCGTGACCTTGGGGGAGAAGGTCCAACGCAAATTCATGAATGACCTGTTGAATTTTATTCAATTGTTAAAATATTATTCCCACATTAAAAGTTCCATACCTCTCCATACTCCATTGTCCATGCTGATACTTGTGAGATAGGGGGTTGGGTGGATGGTCCTGCTTGTGTAGCTGTTGGTGATGGTGTGAGTGGTGGTGGCGGAGTGGACGGTCCCGAAGGGGCAATCCGAAACCATGGTGCAGTGAGGATTTCCGGCATATTTGGTTCAGGGCGGGGAGGAGTTGCTGAAGGTATCGACAGGATCATTGTGGGTGGGGTCAAAGGACGAGTATCCATTTCACTTGGTTCCGGGCAGGGGGATGGAGGTGAAGGAGAGAGTACCGGTGGTGAAGGAATCATTTGTAAAGGGGGAGTTGGTTCAGGCATTGGCGGAGGGGTGGGGGGTGCCGGTTCTATCTCTATGGGATCCGGAGAAGGGGGTCGTCTTCTATCTATGAATCCATATCTTTCCACTACATCACCACGTAACAGCGAGCGGTGGTACTCCTCTATCAGCTCCCCACAGTTGAGGTCCCACACAGGAACCCTTGATATCCTACAAAATAGAATGGAAATTCTTAACTTTTATTTCAAAAAATAAAATGGGTACTTACTCATTGTAACCTTTCCATTTTACCATGTACACCAGGCAGCCGATGTCTCTATCGTCCCTGTGTCCCACGATCTTCTCCACCTCAAACCACCCATCCTCCCCGTTGCTGGAGGGGGGTGAGGGAGGCTGGTTTACCTCGGGGAAGAATGGTCTGTAGTCCACTCGCAGGTTTCTGGTTTTCTAGAAATAAGGGAAAGAAGAATTAAATTACATTCTTTTTGCAATATTGCGCTGGTCCGACACTTACCACTGGCATGATAAGTGTGTGGCAAACAAAATTAGACTGACTGCTTAAAATAAATCTTTGATTAAGCCATGCATTCATTCATTCATGGACCAAAGCACTCTAAAGCATGCAAGCACGCAATGAACTTGACCTGTCTAGACATAGGTTCAAGCTCAATTGAGTGCATTGCTCGGCACAGAGCAGAGATGATGAGATGATAATTTGACTCTCATCATCACGCCATAAGTTCATTAGCTCGACAGTCCCAAGATGTGTGGCTTAAAGTGCGGTTGTCTAATGTGTTGCTTCCCTGTCCAGCGTAGAGGGGTTCCGCAATACTCCCCAGAAGCCATGGAAGCCATGGAAGAGGAGGCGGAGGAGGAGGAGGATTTACAACTAGAGTTGGAGCTCCAAGAGGCCTACGACGATGCAAATGAGTTGTCTGAAGACGATTTGGAAGAAGCACTTATTCGACATAGGGTTCTCGTCTCAGACGGAGAAGAATCAGACGATGAGGTACAAATCATTGCCATCGTCATTAATGAAAAGACAACCGAGGTAATACAATAGTCTCAACTTTTTTTGTATTCTTACCACTTTCTTTATTTGCAGTGAGCAATGAGCCGGAATTACGTCACCACATGTAATCTGTCAAAACCTTGCGTTTCTGAAATGAAAAATAAAAATGATTAAACATCGCATTCAGAAAAAGCTCCTTACAATGAAATCCTTAGAATGAAACTAGCATTGATCTGATTTACTTACCGGCAAATTGGACCCTCGGCTTCTCCCTTCATAGTTTATAAATAAAGTTGGTGTGACGACACGATAATCCATGTTTGTAAGATCCAACAAGGGAACGTCATCACATGTAAATTGAACTTCCACTTGATACTGCCATACGGTGTGAGGGATGCACTCTAATTTAGTGTGATGCCATTGGCTTGTGCAAATGGGTCCCTCATAGGACTGCAGCCCAATGCTAAACTAATCTCCAATTATCAAAAAGGACAGTCATGGTTTGTGGACGTTGTTCACTATATGCAAATGGTGCTTCCGCTTGATACTGACATGTTGTGATACATGCACTGTGAGAAAGTGTGGTACCCTCGGTTGTGGTTCCCTCGTAGGACCGCAGCCAATGGTAAAACTAGTCTCACATTGTTACAATCACGGCCAAGTATATATACTTTGCATTGCCCAATACCCCACACCCATCCCAAGCCGTCACATAGGCTGCATTCATGGCATCAATGGATGACGTCGTCAACCCATGTTAAGAAATTTACAAATGCCGCTTTTCATATATTACTCAGACATGGAACTTTGGTGCGACATTGATCTTTGGTGCGACATTGAACTTCGGGCAGACATGGAACTTCGGTCAGACATGGAACTTCGGTCAGACATGGAACTTTGGTGCGACATTGAACTTTGGTGCGACATTGAACTTCGGTCAGACATGGAACTTC
>JAQGCL010000073.1:0-25709 GCA_034699605.1 Isotomiella paraminor | reverse complement strand
ACCGAAAATTACTCCGGGAGAAAGGAAGAAATTTAGGCCTTTCTCTCTTGGTCTATAATAATTTATTACCCACTACTGACATAAAAGCAAAATGCATTCTCAGCATGAACAACATCCTTGTCAAACTGACAACGGAGGAACCGTTTTACGGTAAACAAATTTGTTACACATTTGTTCTTTAGCAGACTACATCTTGTACAGGACTTTTATTTGCGGGTCACGATCGAAAGAACCCAAACTGCATTACTGAGGGGAAAGGCTTGAGCGAAACCGTTCTTGAGCTGAGACTGCAAGCCGGGGTAGGACACGTCGAGAATTGTGGGGTGTCGTTTGATCATGTGAGTTGAATGTCTGGACATTAATTGAGATGTTTGTGGTGTCCCGTTTGCCCAGACATTGCCTTGTAATCAAATTTATTATAGAAAACAACAATGGCCACAGCATTAATATCCGTGAAGCAGCACAAAAATCTCCAACTTTCCGGTGATAAGCAATATCCCGTTGCCGTGGCCTGTGCGTCAGCATCATCCTCCCGAATTCCGAAAAATGCACTCCATTTTGGGGGTTTTGACATGGAAAAGTGAGTACAGCACTACAACAATTTGTTTCAAGAAATTGATTGATTTGACACTAGTAACCCCGTCCACCAAGTCACTCCAACCCATAAGTACAAGTTAAGGATAACAGTAGACAAGAAAGAGGCATTCAGGGTGCGGCATTGCGTGGCCTTCAGTGAGGGTAGCAATAAAGTAGAAATATTTGATCGGAATGGGTAAGATAGCAAACATTTATTGTCTGACTTACATTAGTTTCTAAATTTGTGGTTCTTCAATGTTTAAGTTGCCCATTTGACGAAAGTATCATGTCGGCGCCTTGGTCATTTTCTATGGATGGTACCCGCGCTGAGACGACCATGTACGTTGGACTAGATGTATCCTTGGGAGCAATTCATTTAACATTCTTTTCTTTTAGATCCAACATAGTACATTTTCCATCTCAAAAAACCCTTACGATTGAATGCCACGTTTTCTTTTGCGGCACTACCTGTCCCCCTCGACCTCTCTGTGGGACTTTCTCGGATCCATCTTATGTCTACCAGGAATATTTGGATTGGTCGAAGGAGTCGGATTCATCAGTGGATCTGACCGTAGCAGTCATTGAGGATGAAGGATGTGTAGACTGCGACTCTGAACTGGTGCACTTGGGAGTTGTTCAGATGGCCATTATTGGTGAGTCGATAAGTCCCCAATTTATACTGATTAACTACTTCGCTCGTACAGGACTGGGACTGCTTGTGTTGGTGCTTGTACTGGCGAAACCCATCCCCAAATTTGTAGAGACAGACAAGAAAACACCCAGCTATAGCAATATTATAGGATCACGCAAACGTTTGTAATATGCAATAATTTTAACTCGGATGGTGTTTAACGCTGCTATAAACACGAAGGCCTTGTATTAGACATTCTGACTAATTTGTAATTGTGTGACGTTGATGAAGTTCATTATGTAACCCTCCGAGATGGATGGATCCCTGACCCCCTCATCATTACCCTCTGGTCGTCCTCACTACCATGTGGAGGGATCAAAATTGAAAGACGGACCTACAAGTCACCAGTGTCTACGACGATTGTCATATTCGTAACGTCTGCTCCTCGAAGAAGTGATATCGGTTGGGTTCTGGCGTCACTTCAGCTATACAAGGTTGCCTTTTTTGGAACATCTTGGTTTGTCTTTAGGACTCTAATTGGGGCCCTTTTCCTGGTCAGCCTACACTGCAGCCTGAACCGAGAGGATCATAATTTAATGACCAGCTGGAGTGCCAAAAGCTCTCTGTCTTCAGCGTGGAAGGCAGTAAATATGGATTTGAATGGGATGCTGGTGGAGGCTAATGCAGAGCCAATCTGGGCCTCACCAGGCCCCTGCATCAACACAGCTTTGGGTGCAGAAGCCTGCGTCCTGAGGGTCCTTCAGGGTCGGTTGAATGTGTCGTGGTTTAACCATTCCTGGCAATCAAGAAAACCCAAGTTTCCTAAGGAAGCTGTGGAACTCGGATTTTCCCGGGGGGCTCAAATTGTCACGAAAAGACTCCACCTCCTTCTGAGGGATGTGAAAGACCGGACTGCTCCATTCTGCATGGAAGAACGACAGTTCGTTCTTCGGTTGTATCTGAGAGAGTCATCCCTGTTTCGAATGACCCTCTACGAAGTCCTCTCTTCTCCGTTTGATAGATACATTTGGATTGGATGTGGGATATCCTAACCTAACCTACTCAAAGTGCATCACCCAATTTTACCAACCGAAGTTCGTCAGTTCGCCCCGGAATTTTTCTACCTGAAATTTCCAGACGTATTTGCAACCCTGGATATTGAGGAGTCCATCTACGTTTTCTTTGCCAATGGTGCTCAGAGTCTTGGGGGCTACGCGGATGCAAACACTAGAATCAAGTATGACTCGGCATCTCACTTTGCGAAGTCGTACACGACGTACAGTTTTGTCCAGGCATATTTGAGTGACAGAATACATGGGTTTCTCGCCATTCTTGACGATTCTGGCATCCACTCCGCGTGGCTACGTTGGTCGGGTTATCTTAAACCCATTGTGGAAGATGTTGAGAAGGAGAAGATGAACGAGTTGAAGGCCAAGAGGGGAGTGGAGATTGGTTTTCAGGACCGCTGGTGCAAGTGAAACTGTTTTTGTAAGGATGGAATCGTTGAAGGATCTGTTTCGGTCCATGCCGATTGTTCTGGGTACCGCAGCGTTCGTCTGGTTTGATGAGAACTTCGTTGGTAAGAGAATGACGATAATATTTGTATCAAGACGTGTTGGGAGGACCTTTGTAAAACGTCTCGGACGGATACTACTGTACTGTTACTATGCAACCGATAGATTTTAGCGCTTTCTTTAACGTACATTGGGTTAAAGTTCAATATAAATATGTCAGTCATTTCCGTAGTTTAGTTTTTACGTTTGTTGTGTCCTAGTTAACTATAAGCGGGACTGCGGGAAGAGAATAAAGGAGATTATGGGATGTGTAAGGCAGGAAGTAGTTTTCGATAACCCTGAAATACGGGTTCTCCAAATATAGGAAGTCACGGAATGTCAGGTTGAGCAACACCGGGAAGTCAATAGCGAAGGTTATCGCCTTCCGCTTATCACGCAGGGTTTGCATAATGCGATTTTGGCTTGCCGCTAGTTTGCTTGGGTCGACTTCTTTGCACACAAGCCAAGGTACAAGTTCTCTCCAAAATGCTTCTAAAAACCTTGCTTGTGATATACGTTATACCAATACTTGTTATCACTACCCTCCAAGAGTCCTCCGATCTTCAGACACGGTTGTTCAACGAAATCTCCACTCCTTGTGACGACCAGCTTTGATGACGGTGGAAGGTATGAAGAGAGAAGATGATGATGGGTTGAAGTCAAGCACGGAAGTGGGGTTTATTGCATGGTTTCTATCTTTTTATATGGTTTACAGACGGCTGACCATGCGTCATACGGCCATGGCATAAATGCTTGGCATAAATGACGCGATATGATATAATGACACAAGACGCATCCATGCAATGCATGAATGCGACACCCTTGTCTATTGAGTATATATTCTTACGAGCAAGCTAAACAACCGTTAAAGGAAACACGCAAATTGCCTACGTTGTTTACCGACGGTTCAGAAGTACCCTCCCAACCCTTCACCCGCCACTTATTTCCCCGACGAAAGGATAGGAAACGGAAACATGTTAGGGACTTTCTAAAAATCCCAAATTCTTTGAGAAAACATACATGGAAATCAGTTCTGTCCAGAGGCGCCATTCGGACTGGACAAAGGTCATTCAAGTCACCAACTCCTCCATATTTTGTGATCTTTGTGACATCTGCGGTCCGGCGAAGAGACATTGGAAATGTTCTTGCTTCACTGCAGCTTCACGCTGTATCGTTTGTTGGAACAGCATGGTTTGTTTACAGGCGTCAAACGCAGAAGTTTCACCCGTTTGCTTGCATTGTAGTCTCAATGGACAGGATCATAATTTAGTGTCCAGTTGGTCATCCAGAGGTTCTCTGGTCACTGCTTGGACAAGCATACACCAGGATATGAATGGCATGCTTGTTTCTGCCGAAGGCGGTTCCCAGATACCACCAACGGGTCCCTGCTACAAATCGGACGTTGGGCCAGAAAGCTCCGTAGAAATGGTGATTCAGGATAAACTGAATGTAACTTGGACCAGTGAGGAAGGTTCCAATGTAAAGTCACCCAAGGAAGTATTGGACGTCGGACTTTTCCGAGGGATGAGGGTTGTAACAGATGGATTTCACATTGTTCAGGCGGATCAGGTGATTTCACGCCCTCCATATGGCATGGAAGAAAGGAGGTTTGTCCTCCGAATATACCTCAGGGATGGCACCATGTCTCGAATGACCCTGTTTGAAGTTCTCTCAGCTCCATTTGACGGATATGTTTGGATTGGATGTGGGATCGCCATCTGCAGCTTGGCGCTCCTAATGCAGTTGATTGCGGCCATTCGACGTAGGGATTCCACACTTGCTACTATCATGAATCAGGTGTTCAAACTAGTTTGCATGCTCCTTACAGCGCAGTATTCTTACACATTTGAGGATTCAAAGAAGACGGATCAGCGACCGGAAGTTGGAGGAACGGCATGTATTGTCATCTGGGTCTTTGTTTCATTTCTCCTATCCAACATCTATTCTGCCAGCGTGACCTCTCTTATTCTGGTTGCCCTACCTTCCAGCATTCCGTCCAACATCCATGAAGTATTGGCAGATCCATCCGTACCACTCCTCACCACATCCGGCCTGGCTTTCGGCACTGAAGATGCTGAATATCCTGCCATGTCCTTGCTAACAGTAGCCGTCATGACGTCGAAGAGCGGGGGAGTGCCCGGGATTTACAATTCCTCTCACTTGTATGGAAAGATATTCCGAAGGGTCACCTTCCCTGCTGTTTCGATTGAAGATAACGATCCCACTTGGATCTATGCCCATATCAAATGCAGCCTACCTCCACCTGAAATGATTTCACCCAATGTTTCCGAACGAAGTCAAAAAATCCCGCCCAAAAATATCCCAGCTGGAGTTTGAAAGCATTTTTGCAACTCTTAATTTCGAGAAGGAACCAGTGGACACATGATTTGAACACGCCATACAAAGCCTTGGCGGGTATTCGGACGCATATAGCCGGTCCAAGTACACAAGAGAATCAGGTGTTATAAAATCCGAAACGTTGTATCAGTTTATCGCAGCCTACATGAGCGACAGGATACACGGATTGCTGGACAAAGTGGACAACACCGGGCTCCACTCGGCGTGGGTCAATTGGTTGCAAGTGTGGAGAGATCTATCAGATCGTTTAGGACAGGATAAAGTCGAATTGCTAAAGTCGAAAATTAGTGGATCAGGTGCCACCAAATCTGGTGACACATGGAAGTCGGTTTTTGTGAGGATGGAGTCATTGAATGACTTATTTTGGTACACGGTCGTACTCCTCACTTCGATAGCGCTTGTTTGGATTGGAGAAAGTGTCGTTGGCAGGAGAAGGATGGTAACAATGATCATCAGGAAAGGGGTATGGACCCTTGGTAAACATTGCAAGGGAATGCATCGTAAGGGGACCACCACGTGGTGAATTGTTTCGGCAATGTTTTTGACACGATTTGTGCATCCTTCGTCTAACCCGACACATTCTATTAGGTAGACTCTCTACCTTATAAAATCATTCAGCATTCTCATACAGCTGAAATGTCCGTTCGTCCGGTCATCTGAGACGTGGCACTTTAGCTACTGCCACAAATGCTTATCGGGTCTCTCCTTCACAGGGACAGGAGGGCCTTGATTTATGCTAAGCACAATTTTTGTAAAAAGACCGAACCAATCGTTCATGAGAGTCCAAATCCGACTGCTAACGAAGAGACAAAACCTAACCCATTAAAGCGTCGGTCACGCTACTTAATTGAAATGATTGTAATATTACATTGGAATGTTTTCTACCCACCGCAGGATCCCCAGACGATTTAGTAAATGTTGAGAACCCAAGAAACGGTGAAGAGTTACAACATTCCATTAGTCACGGAAGTAAAGACATTGTTCTGTGTCCTTCCTAACACTGTTTATCGGGGGACTTCAAGATTACGAGAAACCAATTAGAATTGCAAGGGAGACAAGGATCGGTAATAGAAGAGGTGAAAGCGGAGTATGCTCTAACACTATGCTCTAGGGTATGGTTGCAAGGTAAAGGGTATCTCCATTTCAGGCCCATGTAGTGGTGTGTTAATCACGATAGAATTCAATGTGTTGGAAACGTGCGAAGTGGGCCTTCGTTTCTCACCGTCGGGTAGAGGCGTTTTGAATAAAGGAAGCGATAATTCAGTGATACATTTAAATGTATGTAACACCGTAAAGGCGGGACTTGTGATCGGCGGGTTCCGAAGCAAAGCTAAGAGCGTCATCATTACGCGATGCATGAAGGATTACAGTGTCTTACAATTAGTGAACGCATTCGGAGCTATATTAGAAGATGTAGAACCTGTCGAATGTCAAGGGTAAGGTTATGCTATACCTATTGGGAACACATTGATATATATTTTGATTGTAGAGGGATTTCCTGCACATCGGGTCGTTGCGAAATGATTTGCTGCAAATTTGCCGGTAAACTTTCTATGTCTAATGATATTGCCGGATGGAGCAACCGAGCTTCTGACGTCGACTTTGATCTTGGGGTTGAAATGACTGCTACGCATGGGATTACTTACCTGCAGTCTTGTAACGACCACATTAAAAAAATAAAAGCACATAAACTTGTAATGTTCAGAACAAAGTGAATCATTCATTTCTTAGCTTTGCAGCGCAATTTATTACTTTGCTATTAAATATTGTTTTTTCCAATTTGTTAAAAGCTTTTTAGCGTGTTGCCGTATTTAAAAACAAAAAAAGTTTGGGAAACAACATTTTGAAAAGTTTCTAATTTGCAAAAAGCATTTTAGCTTAGCACGACATTCTGTGGGTTCTGGAACACTTCTAACCTGAAATGGACACATCATCACAACCGTGAGAAATCACATTCCATGCCTTTACAAAGTTATGTTTCCCATTTTATGTATTACCAGTCATAGTAGTTGCTACTAAGACTTGGGGGACATCCGAACATCTACCTTCAAAGGGAAAGCTGGGTTGTTGATCTGTCAAAGATTCGAACGTACGAACAATAGTATTCTGAAATGGGATCGATGTTCCCATTTTTCTCTACTACCCATGACAAATGGGGTAAGCAACACAGCCCGAACAGTCCATCTGTTATAAAAAATTCTCCTTAAATAGCTATCAGCTGGGTTAGTCTTAATCAGTCGGGACTTGTGAGCTGGCTGTCATACTACCCTGCGTATTATAGCGGAGAGGCTGACGAATTTATTTGTTCCGCTGTGAGGTTTCATTTTGTCGCCGGAGCCAAAATATCGATCATGTATCATAATGGAACCATTGAGGGTATAATTCTACTTCCGACGACAATGATACATTGTAGCCTAAATTAAACTGATCATAACGTTGCAGGTGCACTAATGACTCCAGTAAAATTTAAAAAGACAGGAACGGATGCATATTTATTTGACGTCCACGTTACAGATGAAATGTATGGAGTCCGCTGTGAGACCTTTGGTCATTTACAGTGTTTCATTTTGGACGGACAAAACATTTTTGACCGGGACAGTGGACAAAAATGTACAAAAGTGTCCGGAAGTGCCCAGGTGTCCAAAAGTGGTCAAAAGTATTTTACCACTTCTGGACCATTCGGACAGTGTAAACAGGGTGTCCAAAGGCACTTTTGTCCGCTGTTTCGTTGTCCACTTCTGGACCATTCGGACACTAAATTGATGGTGCCCAAAAGTGGAAAAAGCTACTTTTGGACACCACTTTTGACCAGGATGGTTTTTTCTGACCGTAACACTGGTCATTTAACACCTGAGAGTAGATACAGTTTTTTTATTCAGTGTGTCCCAGTAAACGATCGATCATGTTTTTGACTATCTTGATCTGCACTCCAGCCTTTGTAGCATAGTCTTTTTTGCTCGCAAATCCGTAGGTATCCCAACATGCAAATTGTGTTACAGGGTCGAGAGTGGCTTGTGGAAACAACATGACAATTCCATTGGCTTCTGCAACGTCCAGATAACCGCTCTGGTAAATGTGGTTCGGCCCAACATCCCTTCTCCCTGTCCAGCACCCATGGAAATAAATATGAAGGGGGCAGGCTGCTTTCCCCATTTTATCAAGGCACTTTTTCGGAACAAAGATGTATCCAACATCATCCATTCCAGGGCCCCGAAGGCTCAAATTGTTTTGGACATTGTAGAAAAACTCCGACTGGTGAAATTCTTGCAATCGGTGGTGTATTTGAATTGGTCTTTTGGTAGTCTTGACATTCATCTTATACCCTAGCAGCCACTTTATAACTTCATATGCGGCCGAGAATCCGCAATTACTCACAAAGAGAGGACCCTGAGGTCCAGCACAAGATTTCATATTTCTGTCATTGTTGTTGTTAGGTAGGGTGAGATTCGCAACGCCAACTTTGATTTTAATCTGCTCCGGATTTCCGATGAAAGGTTCAAATAATGGAATGGTCCCCAGCTGCAGGTCAAGATTGAACAAGTAGTTCTCAGTTCCAGCGAAGACGTAAAATCTCTTGTCCTTTAAATGAAGGACTGGATCGTCAATGAGTCCTTTCCTAGCGAATCGATGTATGTCATCTGCAGCACGACCAGGAATGTACAGCTGATTCAACCTGGGATTGTAGAGGCTGGTGCAGGCTCTGTCGAACGCGATACCATCACCGTTGCCAGGTCCACAACGATAGAATGCCCCTGATATACTTGCGCATCCTGAGATCAAGGATGAGTGGGATACAAACAGCTGTTGCGCCATGACTGCACCACTAGAAAACCCGGATACGCTTATCGACTTCGGATCCACGTTGAGGGGCGACAAGTAGGATACTGAATTGCTTTCGATTCCAGGCCTAAATCCGATAGAGGGAAAGTCACGATGATGCGTGGACAAGGGGACATTTTGGGGTGTTTCTGGAATTTCGTAACCAAAATTCCTGAAGTGGTAGGCCCTTAGGAGGGATGAAAGGCCCCATACATATTTTTGTCCCATGGGCCCTTCAAAAGAGACGGCAGGACAGAAAACATGACAACATCCCTTATGGCACATAGCATTGCCACGAGTTAATAAATGGTTAAAAAATTAAAAGTTAGTCAACATTGAAAATTCTCAAGAAATTCTCCAAATTAACATTACCAGGTATTGCGGAAAACCTTCAAATCAACATTACGAGGTATTGACGAAAATCCACTTTTCAACATGGCGTGGTATAGGCAGATTTACCTTGCACATTTACGTTTTCTGTCCTCTCGTCCCTTAATGGGCCCACGGGAAAGAAATGTGTACGTGGCACGGGGCCCTCCATCCCGCCTAAGGGCCTACCATTCCAGGAATTTTGGTTACAAAACTCCCGAAACACATCAAAATGTATACCCAAACATCAAAATGTATACCCAAAATGTTGTGAGTGACATGACTGCTGCCGCAGTTCACGTATGTTGTTTTGAAATATCTGTAGCCAGGTACCTCCATCCCCGCCGTAATAGTCGTCACCAGCGAGGCCTACCCCACTACCATCATAGAATGGATTGGCGGCTTGAAAATACTCAGCAAAGGTTGCTGCCAAAGGGGAGATTGAGAGGACCAGTACACCCACAGGCAAACAAGCAATAGCTGACTAAAAATAAAAATACGTATGTAATAATCTCCATATACATTTATTTTACAGTACCCACAAAATTAATGGCCATTTTTTTCTAGGTTTCTCCTACATCTGAAACGTAGGATAAAAGTGAAACTGCCTGAAAGTAGCACAGTTTGAACCAATTATTGCGATTCAAAAGTCCTTGGTCCACCCCCAAAAGTCATGTTTGCTGGCTACAATGTCGACCAGCTCAAGTCAAAGAATATTTTATTTTGAACTTCATTACTATTGTTTTGTTTGTGACAGAATGGAAAACAACTTTTACAACCGTCGAGTGTAATTTACGAACACTGAATGATATAGTATGATACGATAAGCCGAACGGTTGTTTTTCAGAATGACAGATGGTTCAGCTAGACGTGCATTTAAAGTTGTACTGAATGGGAGCAGTGATGGTGCTCTCTGTTCCACCAAAATGTACAACAATGCACTATGATGAGAATGGCAACAAATTTCTATGTGCTCGTACAAGTTCCTCGCACGAGCACATAGCTGCATTGGTTTACTACGCTACGTTACGCTATGTCATGTGAAACTCTTGCTCCTATCTATACCACAGAAGGTTTGGCGTACCATCATTTGCGAGCGGTAATGCGTGACCAGTGCATCAATTATCTATTCGAAAGTTGTGCTTGTTTCTAGTTTATCGCAAAAAGGGGAAAAAACATACCTTAGCTTATCAAATAGTTGGTATACAAATATATGTATTTGCCACAAATGCGTGAGTTTGCTTTTTGTAATGAATTAGTACCACTAGTTTTTCTATGCATAAACGACTTCGAATTGATTGACTTTCATTGCGTAAAAAATAAATTACCCAAGGCATTGTGGTCGGCATGTCAGTGATTTAATAACCATGGTTTATTGGTTTTTGTGTGGTTGGGATGTAAATTAAAATGTATTGTTGCCGCTTGAAATCAAGAGTAGGAATGAGGAAGGATGGGATGCGCAGATTGCTTTGGTAACCGGTACTGGAAGTTGAACGGCTGAAGTCAAAAATTGGTGGGTCAAGTGGTGTCATCTACTCTGATGAAACTATGGAGTCTGTTTTTGTGAGGATGGATTCATTGAATGACTGTTTTGGTACATGACGGTCCTTATGGCTTTGATAGCACTTGTTTGCATCGGAGACAGCGTCGTTGGGAGGATAGAGATGGTAAACATTGTATTCATCAGAGTGTTTTGGAGCATTGGTAAACATTGCAAGGGGCTGCATTGTTGTGGCTGCCCTCGACGGATGTGCATAAGGTGAATTTTTGGACACGATTTGGGTCTTTCGTCTAACATGAATGTAGCTAATAACTGAGCATCTTTGAGATATGTCATTTAATTGTCAAGTTTGAGAACGATGGTCTCCCATCAACCTGTAGAATCCAAAGTGGCGGATTCGATAAGTCCCAGGCTCAGTTTGAGGTTTAATAAACCAAGTTATTTCCGCCTCTCGAACTTCCGGACCGCCCCAGAAGAATCTGCCGTTCGACATATTGAAACATGCTTTAATTATCCTCACAAGTGAACATTCCCTTATCGATTGCTACAAGCCGTTACCCTGTGTCAAGGTCAGCATCGGTTCTCCAAACGCCCCAACGTCCGGACTCGCCATCATCCTTCCTTTCCACTACGAGGAATGTTCCTTTTCTTAAAGGGAAGTACCTGGGAGACCCTCCCAGGAAGGTGACTTTCACCTGGGACTCAGAAAACCCTCTCGTATGTCTCATTCGCGTCCACCAGTACACTTCCACATGAGGGGTTGGTGGTGGATCTACGAGCTGTACAATGTCATCCCGAACCAAGTCAAGGAAACTTGGTGGCGATGGGCCGTCCGGGATTCGTGATGGGTCGTCCTCTAAAAGGGACTGCCATTTCCGTCAAAGCATGGGTCACAACCGGAACAGTGTTTCTTCCATAGATAGTAGCCCCTCCTTCATAGCCCTGAAAGTCATACTCTTCCGGCGTTGTCACGTAATTGATGTAGTTGTTGGTGAGCCCAGCCAAAATGATCTCATTCTCCCCTGTCACGTTTCTAAGTACCCTTCTGACGCGACGTCCAGACATGGTTGTAAATTCCCCCGGCAGTCCAGCCAGGGTCACGTTGCCCAAAAGCAAGAGTTGGAGGGAAAATGTGGAAGGGGCCCAAGGCCATGCGACGTCCATTTCTCCCACAGCAATCACAATCTTTTTAGGTTGTTGACATTCCGTCACTTCCTCACTCGGGACTTTGTTAAGGTCTCGAATAATCTGCCACAGCTCCCCTTCGGGATCCAGTTCTCTGAGGTAGCCTACACCCAAGGACCCTCGACAAAGTCCAACTTCTTCAACGTCTCCGGACGATTCGTTGTAGTGGGGACCCCCACAGAATCTACGTCCAGGAAAGTGTGAGAGTAACGGAGGCGACCTGTGACGGCCCGCAGGTTGTCAACGTCGTTGAATAGTTCCAGAGCCTTCCAGAATTAACGGGTCCCAGAGCACCTTACCCTTTCGATGTATGGAGTCAAGTCCATCCGACCTTCCGCGTCCTTCGGACTTGACCACTGAGCATAGTCCGTGTAGACATCCCCAAGATTTGAAGACCCAAAGCCAGACACAAACTTCCCCGTCCTAGGTCTGGAGTCATTTGAGTTCATCTTATAGTCAAATAGCAAGGCCGCTTTGACATCGGCCGGGCTGACAAGGCCGCCGCCCAGACTATGAGACTTGTGACACTTTACCAAAACTGTGCCAGTAGGAGGACCAGTGATATCTGATATCCCTACACCAATACTATAAATCCCTTCCTCATCCTGGCAGTGAGATCGTGTCACACAAAATGACAAGTGTACAAGGAGAAACAAGGAGGCCGACAACTTTAATTGCATACTTTCAAAAAGCAGGATGTAGAAATGTTCAAAGTACAAACTCTCGAAGAGTACTGAAAGAATCAATTATGGATGAATTGAAGTGTGGCAAATTGCACAATCGATTATCCACTATCTACAAGGGGAACACCGCGGTAAAATTTGTATGCAAGGAGAACAGTATGAGTGAGAAGGAGCAGCTGGAGTTGGAAAGAGAAGCGTCCTTATGTCGCAGTTTACCGGAGCACACTAACGTCGTGAAAGTACTTGATGTGGTAGAAAAAGCTTTTCAGGCTCACGAGTTGAAGGCCTTATGGGACAAAAACTTGTTGGAGACTGAGGAACAACATATGATTCGGGACCAAATTATAGGTCTGTTGGTAATCGTAAATCTCAATTTTACTTTATCTTACTTTTTCCAGGAATGGCAAAACGCCACGGTCGAGCCATTCTTTTTTCGTTTCATATGGAACTATGCGGCACCACACTTCGGCACTGGCTCCTTGATGACTTGATTAGAAAAACGGATGCCAATGACCTACGGTCCATTCAATTTATGATTTTAAGAGATTGTTCCGAGGGATTGAAATTCCTGCACAAGAACAACATTATCCATCGAGACATCAAGCCGGAGAACATCATGTTCTCTCTACCTGCAAACGAATACGCGTTCGCCCTTAAGTTGGGGGACTTTGGTCTCTGCAGATTGTCTCACTCAGGTGAAACAAAAACCTCCACCTTAACCGCAAAAGTTGGCACATTAGATTACATGGCTCCTGAAGTGGTGCATGGAGACTACGGGCAACAGTGCGACATCTACTCTTTTGGACTAGTGGCTTGGGAAGTCCTTCAACTGCTCCCTATGCAGTCCGGGAAACGGATGTTTGAAGCTGTAGTCATCGATCGCGAATATGAAGCCATTAAAGATCATTCAGCATTCCAAGGACTAAAGGAATCAGTAATTAGCATGACAATGCGGAAGCCGCAAGAAAGAATGGAAACCATGGACGGGTTCAAGCTGTCGTACATTGCGCCACGGCGAACGGTTCTTGACCACAGAGAGAACCGTAATTTAGGCTCAAGCCTACAAACTCAAAAATTAGTTCTAGAGACCAAGCCGTCAAAAGACCAAATAGACGGGGGTAATACGTCCCTTCCTTTAGTAACCTTTAATTCTAATCCATGTACAGCAGACGAAGGGTCCCAATGCGGCGCAGCGGACACCTTAGAAGAGCTGCAACCTTTCTGGGTCTTACCCGGAATTCAAGCAGACGAAGGTCCCAAAAGAAGTACAATTACCAACGATTCACCCGCTGCTGACATACCCAAGGACAGAAATCCCAGTCCTATGGGTCCGGAAGACACGAATCCCAGTCTAAGCACATCCATTGGTTAGACACCCTAATTGGAATTATTGGAATATTATATTGAAATGTTTTCTACCCACCTTAGAATTCCCAAACGATACTGCAAATCTGAGTGTAAAGGTTCAGAACCCAAAAAACGGTGAAGAGTTACAACATTCCATTAGTCACGGAAGCAGGGACATTGTTCTGTGCCCCAACACTGTTTATCAAGGGGACTTCAAGATTACGAGAGACGAGATAAAATTACAAGGGGCAGAAGGATCGGTGATAGAAGGGGTGACGGAGGCATATGCTCTAACAGTAGCTGGTTTGGTTGCAGGGTAAATGATATATCCGTCACAGGCCCATGTGGTGGTGTGTTAATCACGGCGGGACACAACGTGTTGGAACGATGCGATGTAGACCTTCGTTTTTCACCATCGGGTATAGGTGTTTTGATTGCTGGATGGAACAATTAAGTGTCACATTTAAATATAAGTAACACGGTGAAGGCGGGACTTGCCATTGACAAATGGAAAAGTGAAGCTAAGAGCGTCATCATTAACCGATGCATGAATGACCACAGTGTCGTAGTCGATGCTTCGAATGTTGTATTACAACATGTAGAGAGTTTGGAATGTCATGGGTAAGGCGAGCCTATCCATCGGTGGCAGGTTGATAAATATATTCTGACTTTAGAGGGATATTATGCAAATCGGATTGTAACAACATCAGCATCAGTTCTTGCAAATTTGCCGGTAAACTGGCAACAACTAATTCCATTGCCGCCAGCGGCAACCGAGTATGTGACGTCGACTTTGGACCTGGGGTTACCATAACCGGTGGTGGGATTATTTACCATCAGACTTGTACAGGTGAAGAGTTGGTTGTTGAGGGAGATGCTAGGGTGCAACGGAAAGATTGTAACTTTCTAAAGACCACATTTAAAAAATAAAATCAAATAAAGGTAATCATTCCTAATCAATTAGTCGAAAATGTAGAAGCGTTGTATTCAACAGTGGAGCTGCATTGACACCACCTCGTTAAGAGAGAGCAATGTTTAATATTTCCTAAACGCAATAGCGCAATTTATAACTTTGCTATAAAATCATAAATATTTTTTTCTAATTTGCTAAAAGCATTTTAGTTTAGCACGACATTTAGTTCGTTCTAGAACGCTAGAACACTAGTATCTTACAAGCTTGATTGTACACATCAACACAACCGTTTGACATGATTTACCATGCCTTTCCTACCTTTTGGTTCAACTTTCTTCTATTACCAGTGATGGCAGTTTCTCAAAAAAGTTGGGGGACATCCGACAATCCCCTCCTTCACCTTATCCTAGACGACAACTATCAGGGGCACCCACCCCTTTGGCAAACTGTGGTGTTGTGTAATACTTCCACAGAATTCCATGGTTCCGCATACCCAACCATGATAAAACAAAAGGAGCAAACGAAAAAGCATCTCCAACCACTCTCCACCCTCTCCCTTAAGGACTGGAAGGGGGAACTATTTGTACTCTCCGTTTGTCAAAAGGAAACACCAGAAACAAGTATTTCCATCCGTAACGACCTGGGTGAAATTATTGATTTCAACACTGGTAGCTACTTCAGCGATGCATCTGGGAAAAAAATCCAACAAAAAAGTAGGCTTTCCGGGTTGATGGCTGTTGTAGTACCATGCCTTGAAATGGGACTGTCGACTGACTGGAATCTAATCAACGACACCAAGATGGATTTAGTCACGCGTGGTGTTTTCGGGGATAGCGTCGCATACGTCTCGATCCTTCTCCTACCACCATTGTTCCACCTGCCAAGTCTTATGATTCAGGACAAGGGAAGTCTGGACTTGTCACGCCCACTTATTCCCCTAAACCCGAGTGTGCAAGATTTCGCACCAATGCCCTCCATGCTTTTGAACCACCGACGTTTTAATCAGTTGAAGCTGTGTTTGACCATCGAAAATGATATATTTGATAATTTGGGTAATGAAAAAGTCAAGGGCCCAAATGACATCATTCCGTTGTGGCTGCACACTTGGATAACGGAAAGGGAGAATGGGACCTGCCAGAGCGTCGACGCATTGTTTCATCCTAGTGCCGAGTATCTTGGCAAATTGACATGGGTCGTCAATCCGATGATGGACCGGCTTACCAAAGGTGAACTAGTGACCATTGGGACCTTTGGTTACAAATACCTCTCGTGCTCCACCGTCGAGAACGGAATGAAGTTTGATATGTATCTCAGACCGTTTCAATGGGGACTGTGGACATCTCTTGGAGTGACTTTGGTGTTTCTTACGGTATTTTGTGTTATCATAAACTCAGCTGGAATCGTGGATTGTGATGCATCTGACATCGGTCAAATCCTTCTGAGCCTTCTGAGTTCTTTGGTAGAAGATTGTGCTCCTCCACCCGGACGGATGATGAAGATGGAAATTTTCCGTGTCACCTTTGGCTCCTGGTTGCTCATCTCCACGGTATTGAGCGCGGGATACATCGGAAATGTAATAAACTGGGTCAATGTTCCGCCACCTCCCACCCGATTCAAACAATGGAGCACCCTACCTTGCCTTTATGATCCGGGTGTAAACGCTTCATCTTTGGAATCCGAAAATGTCAGGAAGGACATTCTGTACAGGCGAACTCGAACTGTAGTCGAACTTGTGGCAAATGTAACACAAAGGCTGGCGGGGAGCTTAGGAGTATGTACTGAGATATACTCCAATCCTTTCCACGGACTCTTTGATTACTTTAGTTTGGGGGGAGACGAAGACGAAGAGCAAATTTATCATCCTGGTATTGTGCACAACGAATTACTGACTCTTTTATTTACTGAACTTTATAATGAACCGCGGTTCAAAAGTCGAAATAAGGAGGAACAAGGAATTCTTCACGGATTGTCAAATCATTTCGTTGGCAGTCGGTTCATCCCTAGATATCGACTGACCGATTTTGCGTCAGTTGCCTCGGTAAGGAATTCTTTACGGAGGAGGTTTGTTGCCGTCGAAGAAAGGGAACTTGGAGAATCGAGTCTGACGGAATGCTCATACTCGATATTTGCCTACCCTGTATTTTCCAACGCTCGTGGAGACGCTGAATTTGAATACTTTGAAGCTAAGTACCCAGACATCCATTGGTATAGGAATGATCAGGATGAAGAGCTGCTCCTTTCTTTGACGAAACATGTGTCGTTGAAAGTTCACCATGGGTCGTCCATCCCTTTACATTTCAAGTGGTTGATAAACAGTGGGGTTTTCAATCTGGAAATAGAAAACCTAACACGCGTGGTTTTCGATGTGCGGCGGACCAACGCAACGAGGGGAAAGCAGGTGGTTGGTCCTAAAGCCCTGTCCCTTATGAATTCGAGCGTAGGAACTGTGCTTATAATGCTTGTCGCCATTCTTGGAATGATCGGTTTAACATTTGGAGGAGAAAAAGTGTGGGATTCAGTTTCATGGAAGTTTTTAAGATGCCGAGGTTTCGTGTGAAAATGACGTGTAACGTGACCTGTTTGCTCGGATCGTCCAGAGCTCGGGCCAATTGTTGCCCAACGCCATGCATATCCACCTATTATAGAACTAGACAAACCCTCTAATGTCACGCCACCCAAATGAAATCTGTGCAAAAGTTAATCACTTTGCATAAGGCAACTTGAAAATTGCAGCATAGTTCCTCTTAATCCTTCCACTTTGGATTTACGTTTTGAAATGTGGACCCTACAAATTCTGCTTACTGTCTATTTATCAACGCTAGCTTCCTCAAACGTGGATCAGCCGAAATGGTAAACCAAGAGGGATCGTTGGAAAAACAAAGCAAGCAGTAATTTATTTCATTTTTGGTATAATTGCAGTCTATCCCTCCCACCTGGAATTCAAAAGCTACCAACAGCTGTTGTATTTGAACTTGTGTGTGAATTATTCACTACTCTTGACAAAGCAATTATCTACATTTTTAATGTTTTTACCAGGTGTCCAACACTTACAAGTTGGTGGAAGCCCTGAATGCATTTGAATCCGTAAAACCCGCGATGCAGTTTTGGGATGAGATTACGTGCCTCAGCCAAATTTTGACCGGTGGAAATAACAAGACTGTGGTTAGGCAAAGTCAGACATTCAGGCTGCAGCAGATCATACGAGACACGATCATGACTGCCGGCCCCCCAAGGTACGCTTACCACCCGGGCGTTCTGCCAATATTTATTCAAGCGGTAGGATTGAAGGGGGAGGGTTATAGTTTTCTCCTTGCTGAACTTCGAGAGATTCTGCTCCACTACTTCCCTTCCCTGGTGTTTGACATTGCAATGGTGATGCAGAACGGGACGGATTCCGCGTTTCAAAAAATAGTCCCGCAGGGTGTTCGTCAGATCCTGTCATCCAAGGAGAAGCCTGTCTTCTTAAAAAACCAGGTGACCGGGAGTTACTTAAACTACGTTCCGGGTTGCGAATCTCCAGGATCAGAGTTCAACTGTACCACTTTTGTCCTTTCAAAGAAACGGAGTGATGTTGGATGGAACGTAGTACCAGAGATGCTACACGGATCCACTCGTTTCCGTTCGTCACAAGTTACTTTCCAAATGATGGGTGGAAATAAGGATAAAACGGCCTTATTGGGCGTGCCGGAAGACCGATCACAAAACATAAGAAAAATGGTAGTGTCTCACTTCCTGTTGTCTTTGAAGGGGAACCACAGCATCTCCATCTCCACATTCACGGACAAATGGCAGACGGAGCCATGTTTTGAAGAAGATGAGAGCACAGGGTCCCTTGTGATAAGTTTTTCCGGGTTGGTAGAGTTGAACGCGCGGGGATGGGAGGAAACGGGATCGGTGAAAAGGGAGAGGCATTGTGTCAATTGGACCATCATCAGGGAGGGATAAGTTAACATCACGGTTATTATACATACACATATACAGAATTTATGATTTGTTTTGCCTATTAATTTCTCTATGATAAATGTCAGTAGTAGTGGATTAAAGCATTTCCGTTGAAGCAAACCAACCACTGTTGTACGTAAATTGTTGCCTTGACTTTTCATCAAACTTGTAGGTCAATAAAACCTATCTTGACGTCACATTGTGTTTTCGAGTTGAAGCTATAGAATGCACTGACATTTTATATATCATACCCTTTCATATGTGTTACATAATACATGAATTATTTTCTCAAATACTCCATCACTATGTCAACAATCGAAAACGTTCGTGTTACGTTTGTCATCCGACATCCATGACCATATTTGCATTTTGGTGTCCGCTGTAATTTGTTGGATTCCGCGTGTCAGCCTAGACAAAAGACAATAGAACCCTCTCTTTGGAAAAATGTTCATCTTTGTTACTCCATTATAACGATTTTTTTGCATGTACACCGATGCCTATTTTCAAAAGCATTGTAAAACTCCTTCTTTTCCACGTGGTATCCTCCCCTTTCATGTCACAGATGTCACGATAGATAGCGTGACACTACAAAATATCAGGATATTTTTTAATAATATGAAATCCCAACCATTTGTTCTCTCTGTGGTCACATGCCACGGACGAAAGATCTAAGATGAGAACTCCAATGGTCGTAGGTATCATTCTAACTGTGGTGATAAGTTTGACAGACGGGATATTGGGTCCAGCCCCGCCGAAATGGTAAAGATGATAAGAAAAAGCAAGAGAGACATATCAATATCTTTATAATCCTTTTTCAGTCTATCTATTCCACCTGGAATGGCTAAGTTCCCAACCGCGGTTGTGTTTGAAATTGTATGGAAGATGCATTCAAAATAATCTAAGACACTTCATAGGGTTTCAAAATATATTTTCCCCAGATGGCAAGCACTCAAAAAATTAAACAACCCCTGAAGAAATTCTCCTACGTAGAGCCAGCTTTGAAATATTGGGACGAGATCCGATGTCTCAGCATGATGCTTACTGGGCGAAAGAATACAACGCTTATCCGACAGAATGAGCTATTCAGGCTCCAGCAAATCATCAAAGACACCGTTCTGCGCGACTTTCGGTTCAACAACCAGCCGGATATTCTACCTAGGTTGATTCAAGCAGTTGGATTACGGGAAGCCTATGGCTTTCTCCTGAATCAAACAAGGAGAGCTTCACCCAACTTGTTTGGTTCCACGGTGTTTGACATTGCTTTGGTCATGAAGAATGATTCCGGGCTGGAGGCAAGGGTCTATCAGAAGGTTGTACCGGAAACTGTGCGTCGGGTGCTATCCTCTCAGGAGAAACCCGTCTACTTGAAAAATGAGGCAACTGGCAGTTATCTCAACTACCAACCTGGTTGTGACACTGTCACCTATACCCCGAATTGTTCCAGTTTGGTTCTGTCAAAGAAACGAGGGGATGAAGGATGGAAGTTCCTTCCAACCATAATCCCAGCGGTGAACGAATACCGTCGGTCATATGTCGCCTTCAAACTGTTGACTGCGAAGAACGGTACTGAAGCCTTAGTGCGCCATGCGGATGACCGTTACGGTCGAACGGATGAAGTGACAAGGTACCTACTTTCATCAGAGGATGATCGCAGGGTTACAGTGTCCACCTTCACAGATGGTTGGAGGGGTGAGCCGTGCTTTGAGGAGGATAAACATGGATCTCTTGTAATCAACCCGAGGGGTTTGAGGGGTGCAAGGCTTTCCTTTGAGTCTGGGTTACAAAGTGCTCGCAGTTGCGTCAAGTGGACGGTAACAACTGAATGACCACAAATCCTTATCAACCGCTGAATGCATTAATTATTAATTTTCTATCCACTGTTCATTTGAAAAAAAAGTGCAATAGGTAATAAAATCAATTTGATACAATGATGTAGTAGTTCATTAACCCCCCACCACGGGTTCCTCCCGAGAAGTGGCACCAAAATAAAATAAATCCGACGTTGTCGTTTGCAACGACGTGATGTTCTGTCCGACTGTTTACATTACTTTATAAAATTGAAATAGTCGGTACAGTCCAATTACAGATTAACACCTTGCCGGATACCGCCATTATGAAATCGAACAATGGATGGATATTGCTTGCTCATGCTACATCCGTAATGGATATGGGAAAGTGTCTTTTGGTTTGTAGTCTATGGTTCCAAATTGAACTTTGATAGTCCCACTGCAATGGGGTGTGTCTATTTTGGATAGCTTTGCAAAACCCCTTTCTGTTGAGAAGCCTCCTGCATTTGAGCCCAGCTGCTTGGAAGTGTTTGTTACCGTCTAATTCTGTTCGCGATGCTTGAAATTTAAGTTGGCCAATTCTGAATTGGTCGCGGTAATGGCGGTCATCAAAGGCTGGACGACCATTGTGACGTTTCAAAGGGTCGCATTCCATTTGGAAAGGATCCCTTGAACATGATTGGATATTATTGGACTGTCATATTGTGAGATATGTTTCTACCAAAACTCCTTTACTCTTGGTAGGAATTATTGTCCATGCACTTCACAGGTTAGGATATGGGAAGTGGGTGTGGGTGGGGGTAGGAGCATGTAATGCGTTGATTTGACTAACTATTAGGCATGCGTTGTTAGCATGAAGCATGGGTGCTCTCAACTGTAGCGCTACATATAAGAGATGAATGAATATAGTGAGATGGACCCGAACTGTTGTTTTATGGCTTTCTTTTATCTGGTTTCACTTGGATTCAACGGGGTACCAGTCCCAACCCAACCGCACCACCTCCCATAGTTGGACAGTTTTGATGCAATTTGGAAGGTAGGTAACTCGCCCACCGACTATGTAGTGCTCCTCCGTACTCTGGTACCGACGAATGGATCCTGCTTTTGCTGATCAGAAAAAGGCCACGACAATAGATAAATTGAATGTAAGATACCTTTAAGGGTATTTCGTGCCTGGATGAAAATAAACAAAACGAGGGAGAGCCGAACAACGCTCCTGAGACACTCATCTCATTTGTCGCAATCACACGCGAATTGCAAGATTACGGGTGTGAGAAATGAAGAGAGGATGTTTAAAGAATTATAGCGCTTTATAAACTCCGTAGCCAAGTCGTTGTATTACAATATTTCCTGCTGTGCGATCAAAAAACTCCAGTAATGTACAAATGACGACAATATACCTAACCAACCTTATTGCATTCCCCGAACCTGCTGCCGAAGGGCGCGGGCCTCCTCCAATTCTTCGGGAAAGTTGCAATCCGGGAACACGGTTTCAAGTGAATCCAACATTGTATGGTAGACACCGTTGAGTTGGAAAGGAATGTCCACCATGGTCACTTCTGAGGCAAGGAGAGGAGAGTCATTTCTTGGGTTTCTGAGAAAAGCTGACACCATATATTCAAACCGTTTCCAATCCTGTATTCCAGAGGGGAGGATCTGCAACCCGGCGTCGTCGTCGGAGAAGGAACTGGTATCCTTACGAGGAGGATTTCTCCGTCTGAATAACTCATATGGGACCTCCCCGTGGTCTGCAAACTGATGAGAGCGAGGCGCTAGAGTAAGTAGACGTAGGGACGGGAAACGTGAATAGTCCATGTATGACTGTCTTGTGTCCCCAAAAGAGAAGAAGGGAGGGGGTCCACCGTAATCACTCTCTAAGTCATCCTCACCAGTCCCGCAGTAACTTAAGCTCACCCGAACGAAAATAGATAGTTTCTCCAGCTTCTTCATACTTGATGGGAACGCCATCTGGATCCCTCGCCAGCCATCGAAATCATCTTCCGAAGCGAACCCGAAGTCGCAGTACCAAAGGGTCAATTCCTGTAAAGTTCCACTCCAGGCATCCAAGATTTCTTGTGTAAGGATGGTTTGTCGACCCCTACGTTCAGCCATCAGATCAAACAACTCCAGCGTCCGAAGTCCCGGAGAGAAGCCTGAGAATGTTTTGATAGCTTCAAGAGTCAGCTGTGGAGTTCTGAAGCAGTCGACCGACAACTCCGTGAGCTGCACATCCGCCGCCATCTTTTTGATCACTTCTCCGCTGAATTCAAGGGCCTCCCTCTCATCTTCATCCTCCATCGTCAACCTCCCAGCGAAGGGAAGGCGGAGGGTTGTTATTTGGGTACAACTGGCCACTACGGAATGGATTAAGGGCAGCGTCTTCTTATTCCAACGTTTGTTTGGACGCCACTCCAAATTCCGTAGTTTCTGGAGTACGACTAAAGGTATGACGACCGACTCGTCCCATTCCAGCTCAAAATCCATCCCCATTACTAAATGAAGAGAGACCAAGGAAGATGCCACTGCACCCAGTAGTGATGACAACAATCCCTGACTTGTGGAACTCAGGCCTAGGAACAGGTGTAGTTGGGTGACACGACAGGGTCCTACAAGAACTAGGGACTCTACGTCCTGTAGCAACTTCATGTTTTTCATAGCCCCAAGATCGTCCCCTTCATGACTTTGAAAGCTCGGTACGTCTAGTTTCCAAGTGCGGACCTGGAGGCAATGTGGCGATGCCGACGTCAAATTCGACATTTGAGCCATTTCCTTTGGGCTTGACGCGGTTGCTCGATTAAATATGGCGGCAGTGAGCGCCAAGCGGTCCCTTCCGCTGAGAACCTTGCTAGCTTCTTCATTCCAAAGCCTAGAAACGTGACGAAGGTCCTTCAACTGCTCAACTGGCAGAAAAGTGAGGAGGTTGTACAAAATCTATAGATAGAAACCATTCTAATCGTTAAACTCTAGTCAAATTGGGATTTATTTATATTTACCAACGACACTCTCAACTCAGGGAATGTGGCCAGGTCCATATGCATATCGGCATCCTCACTTCGTTCTTCTTCTGCTGCATGAGGATGACTTGGGGAAAATAGAAAGTCGCAAGAATGACTCGACTCGATGGTGCTGTAGACGCTAATTATGTCACCAAAATGGATAGAATTCCTCTGGTCACTCCCAAGTAAAACTCCATTGAGGTGAACCGAGTGCTGGTTTGCTGTGCCCCCCTCAAGTAGACTGGAAATCCAAAGTCCACCATCTTTGCATAGGAGACAAAAGAAGGACTCCATTACGTTGCCAACGGAGTCCCCTAGAAAAACATACTCTTCTTCTTCCTCCTCCTCGTGAGATTCTCTCTTCACAAACTTGTTCCCAAACTTGAACTGCAATAATAATTAGCAGGAGTTAGTTCTTGCACGTTGATGAGACCGCCTTTGTTGACCTACCCTCTTCCCTTCACTGTACACAAGGGTTACAAACTGACCCATGCACTTCTCTACCGATGTACAGTCTTGTGTTTTGATTTCCCAGGTCTGGTTGTGGTGCTCAATGAGTTTCAGGGAGCCTGGGACGTGGAGACCAAATTCAAATTTGACTGAAACCCTGATGACAGACAGGAGATTGTATTAAGTATTTTGAGGCTGTGTTTTTTATTGGTCAACCCAATTTTTTAGGCTTACCGCACAAACTGTCCAAGATTAAGCAACAAATTGATACGCCCGTGCCACCGTAAGTGGTCGAGAGCCAAGGGAAAGGGGACCTTGAGTCCATTGCACGCCTTACAGGAAATGTCCAAAATACTATTCAGGTCTGCAACAAGATTACTTGGGTGGAACGGAGGAACTGGGACGGCGGAGGGTCGAAGATTGCGGCTGCTGCCCTCATCAACATCTAAATCCATGGTCCTAGATATGTCCTATGTCCCTTTACCGGAGGAAGCTATGTAGAGAAAACGGAAAAACAAAACCTGGGGTTAATCTTTAAAAGTCAAAGTCAAATTTTGGGTTGAAGTTGGTGTGTTCTTATCAACTCTACTTGGAATTCTTACAATATGATAGCAACACGAAAAGGGACTGTCTGAAAAAAATAGCAAATCAATCAAAAAGAGTTATTAAGACCACTCTTCTGAGGCCAGCACAGATGACTGGGGTAGAGAAAACTTGAGTTATATGTATGATACATATAGCAAGCAACTGCGGTGGAAACCCGAATCGAGTGAGTATGTATGCAAGCTAAGATGCGATATATATGCGATTAACGCTAACGCTTCACACAGTCGGTATAGCATAATAACTGGCATAGTGCTAATGGATATTCTTTCCATGTTTACTTTACACTTTCTTAGGCGTGAAGGGACGATATGAAGAGAATGTAAAAGGAACATGGACTTTGGAAGGCTCACTCCTCCTAACCATCAAGAAATATAAGTAAATTCTTATTATTCTCTAGAATATGTCCTATAGCTTCAAAGTCCTTATACAAGGTTCAATCAAATGTAATAGCTTCATATCCCATTCCCCTAGCGCAGTATTTTTATAGTTCATTAAATTAATTCATTAATGACAACATTGGGTACTACGAGTATGTTTTTGGATGCATCCACGAGGGTATATAGAAAACCCTGTGTGAAGAATCTTTCCCCAAAAAAACACTGACTTGTCTGCGAGTCCACACAATGAAGGTTGGAAAGACTTTACTATTATCAAACAAAATGAAACAGAAGCAGAGGCCTTAAAAAAAATATTTAATAAAACATTAAAAACATCAGGCTAACCAAGAGATGGCAGCATACCAAGCCAGTTTGAACATTAAATTCACGTCCTGATTCAACACAGGTGACCCATCCGCATTTGATTTGTAATGTTCCGTGCGTTTGCATTTATGAGGTGAGTCGCGAGTGTCCTACAAACATGGGAAGGTTGTGGACTGCAACTTACGTTTTTATTAAATGTGATCTCACGCAATAACTGGAAGGAGGGCAGTCGACGTAAAGACTTCCTCCTGTTCCCCTTAATGGATGTGAGCAACTTGCACCGACTCTAAAA
>JAQGCL010000072.1:0-25834 GCA_034699605.1 Isotomiella paraminor | reverse complement strand
GGCTTGTCCAAGGGACAAATCCAATTGTCTGATTCCTACTTAGGCTGTTTCCTGGCCCTGTGGTATGAAAAAAGCCAGTTTCAGGGTCAAGGGGGAGCAGAAACGTGGTGAAGGTCGGACAAACGGAGATATGGAGGAGAAATTGAAGAAGCAAAGAGTTGCTTAACAATTCCACCACACCACTTTTAACCTCGTTTTGTGTGACTTTTCTTATGGCAAAAACGTTTTTATGTCCCATTCTTCAAGGAATTGACATACGGACTATTCCAAACTGTATGGTTCTTCATTGTACTCCTGTGGACCCTTTGACAAGTTTGCAGGAAAATTGAAGGTCCAGAAGCCAAGAAAAGTGGTACGCAAGGCCATGCAGCTGAAAAGTGGAGGATAAATTGAATAAGCAAAGAGTTGCTTAAAAATACAGATAGTAGATGGCAACTACAAAGACGAAAGATACGGATCTAAGATCAAGGCGGTCCAGGCAGTTAACTTATAATATATAGGCTTAGTATTATATAGGCAGATATAACATTCTCTGACACCTTTAATCTTTATCTGCAGCTTTGTTACCTACTTTTCTAAACTTAGTATCTTCGTTAGCTCTACAAGATACTCAAAAAGATACGCCATATCATCGGATTAACCCAAAGCCAGCTGATGTAACAAGAAATGGAGCTGATCGTTTATTACCTCAGCTGATCAAACTAGGAGATCAGTTTCGTTGTAATTGTTTTAGTTGATGAAATTGTCGGCTGGTTTTTAATGATTCCAACTGATCAGTACTTGTATGTTGCACTTTGTAGACTTGTTGTTCACATAAGTAACTTGTATCTAGCATCTTGTCGGTTTAGCATAATAAAAAGTTTCTATTCGAACTTTAGAAGCACTTCAGTATCGTGTGGTATTTGAAGTAGATATGTACTATCTTGATTCTGTGGAACACGATTATCTATCTTGTATTCACAAGGGAACCTCACCATATGTAAATGGATATATCGCTTTATGTTGTGAGAGTTGCGCTGTAAGTGTGGTTTAGTTCCTTTGAATTACCAAAGGGCATTTCTGCTATATTGTCCCCCTTGAAAAGATTGGGTTTTCTGGATTACCTGTAAAGCTGTGCCTTTGCGTCAATCTCATTCTGCGTTGAACTTGGGAATTTTCAAACTGTGACAAAGTTAGGTGCATGAATGCTGTATTCCATAAAGGATTGTCTCAACGTTTGTTTCTTACAGTCCCTTGACGGCCCCATTCGCAAAAAACCAAGGTTACCACACTTAGTCACATTGCATCCTTCACAACATATGTCAGTATCAAGAGAAAGTTCCATTTACACGTGGTGATGTTTCCTTGTCAGTATCTTGTGAATCGAGTATCTTGAAAAACATTAGACATCTGAGATACTCACTGGCCCAATTCTGTTGGTTGACAATGGTTGGTTGGTCCACAATGTTTTCCCTCCTAATCAGTGGGAACTGTTGGGTTTCGATAACACCATTTGTAGAGAGATAGCTAATTGTTAGGTTCAAATGTGATTTGCGATGTTATACAATGTGCTGTGAAAAAAACAGTGCTATTTTATGTTTCACCCAGAGAAAGCAAATAGAGTTCCTCTAAACGTCAGAACTCGATGCTTAACTGCTAGCTGATACCGTTGATTATAATTCCTCCGACACAAAAAGTATCAACATTACGTTCACAATTAAAGTTATATCTTATGTATGTATGGTTTTCATGATGAATAAATGCATATGGGTTTTGTTTGTGCAGGATCGAATCCTCAGCGTCATGGATTTGATATCAAGTTCCCATAGTCTGCACACTTCCGACGACACCATGGAGTTAGACGATGTTTTGCAGGCACACATCAGACAATGCTACGTAGCACCTTTTGACGTCACACTTATCGTTCCCAGGCGAAGCAATGTTGGAGCTACTCTACAAACGAGAACTTTCGGTAAAAAGTCCGAAAACTATATGAAAATCCGATGTCATCAAAAGGTTCTGAACAAATCGCCTTTACTGTCCCAGTGGATTGCGAAGTACATCAGTCCAGAAGGTAGTCTACTCATGCCTTTGGATTTTGAGGAATTTTCTGCTGTTTTGAAGGTGTGTAGACTGAAACGTTCAAACGATTGAATTGCAAAACCATGTACAAGTTATGCATTTCTGTATTATGTTAGATCATGTATCAATATCGAGCTTCCGAGTATATCCCCCCAACGGAACAGATCAAACACTCGATGGATATAGTGCGTTATCTACAAATTGACTACAATGAAAATACATCAGCAGCGACGATACAAAGTACACGCTTAGCTTTATATGAAGACATGATCAGCTGGTCTGTCAATGGAGCGGGATACATCCTTGCAACGCACTTTTCAAATATCTGCAGGTTAAATCGATAGCTGCCGTAAATATAAATATCAAATTGTAATTTGAAGTTACCCATTTTTCATAGGCGTGAGCATCTAAAGTCAGCTGTTCCTTATCAACCAACAACGTTGCAACGAGAAAGACCCCATCCTAGAACGTGTGGTAAAACAAAGGATTTACGGTCACTATCTCTTGCACCAGGGTATCATGACCCAACCATCAATGTGACCTTTCCGCGAAATGGAGTATCACACTGCTCGTTGAACCATTTTTGCGTTAGTCACGGAGGATTCAAAATAAGCAGTGGGCCACTCAGGACCGTGGTATTGGAGGTTCGAGATCCACACGCCTCTTCCTTCTCTGTCAGTTCCTTTTTGGCGTCATTTCTATCAAGTGGACTTATAGAATCCGCTTGGAAATGTATCAATTTGATCATATGCAACCGGAACGGTATTTTCATGGACAACATTAGATTCCGCAATGTTGAAAAGTAAGCTTGGTTTTAAAACATTCAGACAAGTTTTTAAATCGGCATCTCCAATCAGGCTAACACTGACCACAGCAAATATTTCCATGGTGGGGAAAGATATTTTCCACGACGTTGGCGACATAGGTGGTGAGGTAATCATTTGCGGGGAAGGACTCCACGACATTGGATCCCTCAAAACATTAACAGTCATATGTTCCAACTTCATTGCATGTTCCTCAATTACACATTCCGGAGACATATATGTAATTGCAGGACCCCAGGTGGTGAAGCAATGCCTTTTGGACGCTACTGTGGAAGAAGTAATTTATAAGCAGACTGCTCATCTTTCTCCCTCCCATTCGACACTAGCGACTAGAATTGTGGATGCCGTTTCCATTTTATGCGACAACCTATTCATCGCTGTTCATGGAAACACCGATTTTGGTGGCAGGATGCAATGTTCTGACAAATTTAAAATCCAGGTGACAGGGGACTTGACCATTCGACCTGATTGTGAACTACAAAGCGACATTGAGGGTTCAATCAAAGTCTTGGGAAAGACTGCCAACAATGCAGATGTAGAAGTGAAATCCAATTTATACATTCACGCTGGGCTCCTGTTCATCACTGAGACTGGAAGCTTCAAGGCCGATAACAACATTTGGGTACGGTGTACTGATAAAGCGCAGAATGATGGGGTCATTCAAGCCAAGGAGAACCTGACCATCGAATCCCCGAAATTTAAAAGTTCAGCCGATTCAAGTATTCACGCTAAACATCGGATGCAGTTCAAAACAAAAAGCGCATATCTACATGGGAACATCACTTGTGCGTCCTTGGTCATTGAAGACGGTGTTCAGCTAGAAATTCTGGGAACCATCTCAGCTTCAAATGAGATACGCTTGTGCTGTTCCGAAACCATAATCCTCAGGGACATGTGTTCCGTCTCAGTCATGCAAGACGAAGCTACCAAAGCCGACCTTGGCGTCAGTTTATTACCCCTAATTGTGCATTCAAAACGCTTGGAAACATCCCCGACCTCTGTAATGACGTCCGGGATTGTGCAGCTCAACAACGAAGTCTCCATTATGAAAGGTCTTGTGAAATCGGTTAGGTTATCTGTAGATAACAAGCATAGCTTCGCCGTGTATGGAGAACTGGATGTGCGGAATCGGATCACTGTAAAGGGCAGTGGGTACTCATACATATCTGGGAAGGTTTCAACAGGGGGAGACCTGGACATTGGATGCGGTAGCATGACTGCTGAGAATGGTAATGGTTTTGTTTCGGTTTACTTCTTTTTATTCGATTTTTTTTATCACTATGTGCAGGAAGTACCATTGATGTGTCCAATCTCCTAATCATGGCAACTGAAAACATTAGAACCACAAAAAAGTCGCGAATACACTGCGAGACGATAAAGATAAGCTGTGTTACATTCATTCTTGGTGGGTTGCTTGAATTCACCAATTACGGAAGTCTTTACTGCTCAGCTTCTTTCACCAATACCGGAGCCATACGAGGGGAAGGTCAATTGCTCTTGCATTGCCAGCACGGATGCAACGCGGGTGAGATTCGTGGAACCGGAATACAGGTCTCTGGGAGGCTGTTTCACAGTCATGACGAGGGAATGATAATTGCAGGGACAAATCATGTCAAACAGCCTACAATTGAAGTGCTACATAGTACGATGGAGACAACATTTGAAGGAATGTCTGTCTCGTTATCCATGAAATGTTTGGAAAACATATCATTAGGAGGACTGATACAATCGTCCATTGGGATTAGTGTACGGACAAAAAACTTTAATGCCAACCCTTCCTGCACCATTTATACTCCGGCCCTTTGGATAAATTGCTCGAATGGATCTTCCTATGCCACTGTAAATTTCCAAGACCTGGTCAGCATTACTGCCGAATCCTTGTATACAATGGGTGGGAAAATGTGGGGGGAACAATGCAAGACCACCGGGTTGAAGTTGAACTCTACAAAAATTGTACAAACGGGGCAGATTTCTGCAAGTCATATAAACCTACATTGTGAGGAATTTCAAAGCACGGAAGACTCCACACTCTGTGCTTTGCAATCCGTATCCCTTTACATCTCGGCAGTGGCGGACTTGTGCGGCACAATCACAGGTCACAAGGTCAATTTGACGGATGGGGATTCAGTCTCAATTTTGGGGAACCTTTATGGAACAGAGTGGATCCAGTTGAAAGGGAGCAAGGTACTTGTGATAGCAGGAATTGTTGATTGCCGAGGAACGTTGGACATTGACGCAGATAGTGTTGATTGGAAACAAGGTAAGTGTATGCCCGAGACTGGAATCTGGGACAAATTTCTCCTATTTTGGTTTACTTCATTTAGGCAGTCGAACAATGGCAGATGCTCTCACTGCCCATGTGAAAACTTCCCTGTCTATTGAAGGCTTTGTGGAAATGGGACAGAGAGCAATTTTAGGTTACCCAAAAGTGTTCCAGATAGCATCAAACGGTAGTCTTGAAGCCACGTATGTATCCATTAACTGTGCTGCTGCTATTCTGAATGGAACTTTGCGAAGCGATACCTGTGATGTGTTTGTTGATAACATCCTTGAGATGAATGGGGTTGTAAAGATGAGCAACAGCTGTTCCATGAAGGCAGAGCAAATCCTGAACACCGGGAAACTTTTGGCTATCTCCAAACTTACAATAGCCGCACAACAATTTCTAAACCAACTCGGGGCGTTGATAACCAGTGACCTTGTCCTCTCTGAGACACACTTGTGTGAATTGAATGGCGAAGTAAATTGCCACGAATGTCGATTCACAAATAATGGACAGTTGGAAGTCACGGGGGACCTCACGGCAGACAAACTGTGCTACATAAGTGGACCAGGCCATACAACTGTGAGGGGTAAATTATTGGCGGCAAGGGGGAAATGTCAAGTACATTGTTATGGCTTGATCATCGAAGATGGTATGAACCTTTTGTATTTTTCCATGGACTTCAATACGTCATTGTTTCAACCACCTTTCGTCCGTTTTACAGATGCCCAAGTGGATGCCGTAGAAATTGAAGTCGACGCTAAAAGTATCGTTGTCAATCGCGCTACGGTAATTGGTGGATCCCTCACTACACTAAAAAGTGTAGGGACTCTGGATTGTTACGCATCTTCTACTATACAAAGCAAAGAGATCAGTATGTCATGCTGGAACACGAACTTGGCGGGAAGAATCGAATTTGCGAAATCAGCTGAAATTGACTGCAAAGCTAATGCCTGTCACCGGGGTTCGATTGAAGGCGAGGGTTCACTGAAAATCAAAGCAAATCAGTTCACATCCCATGGCGTCATTAATGTGGATTCCGTTCATATATACAGCGGTCAGTTGTTTCTGCAACAAGGTTCCGAAACGGTGGGTAATTGCAGTATAATCGCGGATGTCGGTGAAGCTGCTATCCATGGGATGGTAACGTCTGCGGAGATTACCTTGACTTCTTGCAATACTATTACGGCAGGGGGGACCGTAATAACGGAACGACATCTTAGCCTTACCTGTGAACAAAATGTCGCAATATCGGGAGACATCAAATGTGGCGGTACCGTTCGAATCGAAGCACCAACAGTTTCGACACTAGAAGGTAGTTTTCATGCCTAGTGTAATTAATTCCGTTCATCTATATTTTACATAATCACAGGTTGCAAGGTGTCATCACATACCATGACGTTGAACAATTTGGAACAAATGAAATTATCTGGCACACTGGAGGGAACTTTAAAAATCGGTGGGCGTATAACTGATCTGAACATTGACTCTACTGGTATCATTCGTTTCCCTGGCATCCACCTATCCACAAGTAGACTCATTAACAGTGGGGCCATTTTTTGCAATATGGAGGGTTACATTCACGCGGCAGAGAGCTTCGCAAATCACGGCATGATTTCGGGGAACGGTGTGTTTAAACTAGCCTCCAAAAACGCTCGAAACGAAGGTGTGATGAACTTGGCACGTATTGAAGTCGTCGTAGAAAGTGGATTTGAATCGATCAGAAATTCAGAACTTATTGCACCAACAATTTCTGTCACGGTACCACATGCTGATATTTCTGGAGATGTCATTGGGGCATATGTCACTCTAAACGATTGTGGACGTATTTCCGTAGCCGGTGGTATTTCTGCAATCAACGAAATTTCCTTTCACGCCACAGGCAGCGTGACAATTGCAAACTGTGTGGGTACTTTGGGAACATTGTCCTGCGATTGCAAGACATTTTCAACTTTAAAAGGTAAATTGACCAAACCAAAGCTGTATGCTAATTTCTCCTCCGCATAAAACGGCGGCTTGTCTGCATGTATCGAGGGAGGTATGTTCAAAATGCCCTTAAAAAGTTGCAACCACTTTTTCTTATTTAGATAATGTGTTGTACGCAAAGAAAACAACCATTCAAGGACTACAGACAAACATGAAAAAAATTGAAGACGTCGAAAAAGCTCTCCGGGATACGTTTGAAGCGAAGGAGCGGCTGAAACCTCTAATGCATCGTAGTAGAAGGGATACTGGACTGTACCTCATGAACGAAATTCGAAAAAATCATGTTTTACTAGAGTATATGTCCAAATCGCTGTTCGATTCAGTTGTACCGATGGAGATGGCATCTACAGCTGCGTTATACATCGAGGGCATTCAGAATTCCGAAGCGGTGAGTGACATCATTTCCCTCATTAGTGGGGACGGTAAGCCTCCAAACTTGTGGATGCTGGACTATATACAAAAACTGTACGACACTGACGATGAGATGGAAAAAACGGAAATCCTGCGCTTTTTCAAATCCATGATGCACACATTTGTACGTGCTGCCGTTTCCTACTCCAATCAGAACGTAGGGAAGAAAGGAGTGGAGGTCCTTCTTGAACTAAAAACGGCCATGGAAGCCATAAGAAAGGATCATGAAGAAAGACATTTGTCTTCCCTTCGAACATATTCATACGCCATGACCGAGGTGAAGTACCCCCATGGCAATACTAATGTTTCTTAAGCAACTCTATGTCCTTCATAGGCCGCAGCAACGGAGTTCGAAATGATGCTGGAGAATGGATACGTCGTTGTGGAGTCCGGAGATGACACTACACTTGGTTCATATTGCGTTGCAGTCCTCCAACATGTCACCGGGAACTACCACTGGCAGTTAAATATTAGGGACGTGCCAAGGTCCATGTTTGCAGAAGAATGGACAATGTTAACCGTAGGAATGGACAATGCCGACGCCATCCAATTTTTAAAGAGTCTAGGAGAAATTATATACCGCACTGGCAACGATGATAGTATGGAGACATTGACAAAGGTACGTGTCGCAAAGTTATTAGTATTTCCGAACCGAAATGCCTTGGATAGTAGACCATTCGGAGAGATCAAAGGTCACCTTATGTTGATTGTTTCTCGACTGATCGATATCCTAATGTTGCAGACCCTGACTGATATCAACAGCTGCATCCTCAACTCATTCTACTCAGCCGGAAAGGAGCGGCCACGGTTCAAAGTGATCAATAAGTTGTCCGCAGTTGTTTCGCAGGACGACGATCTAAGTCTACACTACATTTACCAGAATCCGAAATCCACATTTCAAGCGGTGGTAAAGCGACCCGTTTTTCACGACGACCCGCTGGAGGAATCCAATTCAATTCTCCTTGATTTAAACGGCACCGCACTCCTCCGTCGTTCCTTCACACAGCTGCTCATGAAGCAAGAGGACATTTTCGTCATGCACCAATATGCTCAAAAACTAATGAACGAAATCGCTTCGGCGACAACGGTTCATGGGTTAATGGACATCTTTTCCGATCACGAATCAGTGTGTAACATTCAACTTCTCGCAAGGTTTAAGCAAATTGAGACGGAAAAGGGTGAGCTGACGAGCACGAGAGAGTGGCGGCTTGTGGTGGTGGAACTGACTGAAACCATTTTAACAACATTTGCTGACACAATTCAACAGGTGTTGAACATTGCAAGGGAAAATGAAGAAAAGAAAGCAACACAGACTCGACTGCAGAATGAGGAGACAGATCGATTGATGAGGATGATTTCAAAGGACCTGGAAAACCAAATCAAAGAAATGGAAGCCTTGGAGGATCAGGTGACTGAAGAGGTTAGTAAGTTGATTCGATGAATTGTTTAGTTTAATCTGCCTTTACCGTGAAGCGGTACAGCGAAGCGTATTCTGCAACCAACATTTCAAGAGTGGTCACTCATTGTGCCATTTTCATATCAATCTGTAATAATCTGAAGCGATGCGAATAACGCGATGGGGTGTCTTCTGCCAATAGCACCCTGGGTTAACTTTCGGTTATTTATGAAATAGGAGGGTTATGACAGGTGAAGAGTGCTTTTACTCATTTATCTTAAAGCTTGAAAGATCTTTCGACGATCATAAAATTGCTCCAGGTTAATTACGTTGAGTTAAATACGTCCAGATATTTTGAATCCCAAGGAATTCCAGAAATGTTCAGACATGAGCCGTCATGCCACATAACCGCGTCGAATAATAAGCTTTCATTTCTTTGATCGATAGGTACAACAACTTAGAGCAGACATGAAAGTCAGGAATGGTCTAGCGCAGTTGAAGGACACACTGCGGAACGAACGGCCGGCAATGAGTGCAGAAATATACTCTGTCGCACCCACCGACGCCCTTTCCCTTTACCATTTCCTACAAAACATATACCCAGCTTCCCCTACTCTGATCGATGAAGCCCTTTTCCCTGGTACACTTGAGTCTGGTGTCGTGTCGGACATATGGGAGTTGGTTAAGTCTTTTGGGAAAATACATTACAGTTACAACTTTGACGAAAAACAGATGACCGTTCACGCAGATCATCTATTCCTTGGTTCAGCTATGGAGAAAGTGATAGGTTTCGTGAGTTCAATTCGCGACGGTCAAAATGCTGGGGATGATACAATTCAAATTGACTTTGTTGGAAACAGTTCCCTTACAATTGACTCGTCCTTAGCCAAGGAGACATTTCATGGCGTCAATCTCACTTTTGTATCACGGGGCGTTACCATTGGCTCTTCCAACAGTAAAATGGTTTGTATTGATGTGAGTGGATCGGATGGAAAGCAGCATGAGATATCCAAGCCGTCAAAATCAGAAGGGTCGGGAACAGACGGGTTGAATGGGCTTCATGGAAATTGTGGCGAGTCCGGTGGTCATGTTTTCATCTGCTCGTCAGAGAAGGAAATCATTGGACGTCCATATTTAAAGGTGGTATCAAGGGGTGGGAAGGGGGCCAGGGGACAAGACGGAGGGGATGCATGTGACGGTCGCAATGGCGAGGACGGTAAGGATGGCGAAGTTGGAGAAGCGCCGACGAAAAAGAGACGGTGTCGACATAAGTTGGCAGAGGGTAAGCCACTTTTGAATGTTTGCTAAGTTCCCTCGATTCCAAATTTCTGAATTTTGTGTAACCCAGGAACAAGCGGGACACAAGGTGAAGATGGGGGTTTGGGGGGTTCGCCAGGGTGTGGGGGTGGAGGCGGTTTCGGTGGGGAAATACGAATTGAAGAACGGGGAGTTTTTGTTGTCGAACTTGGGAATAACGAGCTTGGGAACTTTATCAGCAAGGTATGAAAATCTTCTTTGTTACCTCATTACAGGCTTGTAACGTTTTTTCCACCGACGTAACCTTAGGCCGGGGATGCTGGGATAGATGGAATCCCGGGAAAGTGCGGGGTAGGCGGGGAAGGGGGAACGTCAGGTGAAAACGAAGCGTGGATCTGTTCTAGCTGGTTTGGTTCTTGGAAAAAGAAAAAAGGTCACTTCCGCTTGAAAAGAAATGTACATTGGGAATGGGATAACCTGGGAGACGAAGGATATGAAATAGAAGGAATACTTCCCCCAATGCCCAAGCGCGGAGAAGCACCAATGAATCAGGATAGAAAAAATGAGTCTAAAATTCCGACCGTACAAATGAAGCGGAGATTAAAGCAAAGCAAATTGAAGACCAACTTATCACGTCAAATAGACACCCCCGTCGAAGCCGACACAGAACGTGAACGTGTGAAAATGGATGCATTGCAGCAGGCAGTTACAGACTCTAATGAAGCTTCAGTGACTGCAAAGTTGCAGAGGGATCTTATATCACATCACATTGCGCAAGCTGAAGCAGATGCGGCGTTACACGAGCAGAGAGCTGCGCAACTGAACAAAATGAGAGACACTATTGCAGCAAAGTTGGAGCAGGTGAAGGCGAACTTGCAGACATCAGCTGTTTCAGACCAAGAAACAAAAACGATTATCACAGACACCGTCTCTCAACCTAGAGGTGGCAGTGACGATGGCGAACATACGAGACTTGATGGTCCAGAACTAGATGGGTTGGGGAAATTCTCTCAAAGCCCAGCAATGTACGCACAGAACGGTGAGGAGGGTGCTCAACGGGACTGGATTTTAAACACTATGAAGTTATGTCAAACACCAAGTGTCTCTTCAGGATGTGTTCGTTACATTAAGGTAGTGTTAAAGTAACCAAAGGTGCTTTCGGAACTTCATAACCTAAATCGATGGGGTCAATGGCCGTTAGGAAGGGCACAAGGTTCATCATATGTTATTCTTCAATGCGCTGAAAGGGGTGTGAATAGGGACGTTTGGCATAAAGTAGCGATTGAAAACGTGGATTTCTCCAGTTGAAGTTGGAATACTCTCCAATACTTCGATGTGACCAATTCACAAATTTCTTAAAACGTTGAATTTTCCAATATTTCAAATATGTCACTGATACAGCATACCCGAACTTCAGTATCTAGGCTTCCCTTGGTCTCTCCTAAATTGTGCAACCCTAATTTGGGTTTTGATAATGAAATTCCAAAAGCAATGGCCTTCGCAGTGACAAAAACAGCTAATTGCCTTTTAATTTAGGGGTTCGTGAATCGATTTGGCTGTTTACCTGAGAGTGCCAAGGGTTTGCTAGTTACTCATTTGAATGAGTTCAACGACCTGTCAGAAGTAGAACTGCCGGCTAAGGCGGTTTTCCTTGGAGAATGGTTTCCCAACATGTGCCACGCACTTAGAGATGTCCCTCTCCACTTGATTGCACCCGCCGGGTCCGACAGGGGATCAGCAAAGGACGTCGTCACATTTGTGCACGACATTGCCTATGGAAGTTTGAGGTTGGATGCCAAGCAGCTGGATGACTTTGAGCGTCGGACTTCAAATATACAAGGTCAACTTAATTCTGCTCCAAATGCGGCTGTCAAAGAAATACTGCAAATGAAAACCATCGAATTGAATGAACACCTCCTATCCCAGGAATATGCAAAGAAGCATGGTGACGTGGATCATGGATCGATTCTGGACTGCTGTACAAGACTCTGCCAAACTATTGTTGCGTCGTTGAAAGGGCTGAGAAGCACATACTCGCCAGGCAATATTGCTCCAATCGCAGTGCTGAAAAGAGCCGTCATGTTGGGGAAGAAGAACCCGCAACTGATTTCCAAGCAGGAAGACTTCATGTCCGCACTGTTTAATGACATTTTGACATATGATGTCAATTCTATTGTTGTGGCTCTTCAAAACCCCCAAAAAGAAGAAGAGACGATGTACTCAGCGAATGTGAGCTTCATACTGAAACACCTGTCCGTTGACTTAACTCAACTGGACAAAATTTCAGGATGTGAGATCCATCTGCGCAATGCTCAACTTAATGATTTGGCAGATTTATTAGTAGGCAGTTGCGAAGAAGCTTTTACGAGGAAGTATGAGAGTGCGTTTCTCCACAAGTTCCGAGCCAGCCTTCCTGCAGACATGGTTCTCTCTGCCGAAAGGAAACGCGTGGAAAAAGAGGTCACGAGAATGTTTCGTATGGTTCCGAGCTACGCTAAAAAAGAGAAAGCGCAGACTTACGCTCTGAACAAAATGGAAAGTTCAACAATCAAAACATCAAAAAACGTACTACAAAGTGTTGAGGAGACTGTATACCAGAATAGCGTTCCTGAGATTGACTTGAGAGCGACGTTGTCGTCTTTGGTTGAAACCTTGCAGCAAAATGAGTCAGTGACTATGGAGGTGTGCCAAAAAGTGGAAGACGCCGGAATTCATTTGCAGTTTAGCAATAAGGAAACCACATTTAGCACTGGACAGCTGGTCGGAATAGAAGAGCAAATTTCAAAGGTTCATCGGTTGCTTAGTAGTCAAATGCGGAGTGTTACAAAAAGAGCGAAAGCAATGTTTCAGAAAGGGGAAAAGGAATTCTGGTTTCGCCAATTACGTACAATTGTACTTCTGAATTCTGAAAAACTCAAGCGTTTGACCGACTGGGAAGAAGAATTACTCGAAGAAACGGAACACTTGCTAAATTTGAATCGCACATTTGAAAACGAAGCATATCGGAACCATCTTTCAATTCTTATATCAAAAATTATGTATGGTTGTCTGCTATTTCACAAGGATCCACCAAAGGTGTATTTCGATACAATCGGAGAGTCGGCATCCGACGACAAGGTCATTCCTTTACGACTAGGTGCAATCCTTGATCAACTACAAAACAGCGGTGTGATGCCTACATATAGGGAGTTGGTAAGGGAATGGGATGACGACATTCGAGAAATTTTAAATCCTGTCGCAAAAAGCTTCGAAAGGTTGGTGCAGCCTCAGGTGGAGGACAAAGACGTTAGCAGTTTGTTAGAAAACCTGACGGCACTGGGTAGGCCGACACGGGACACATTGGAACTACTTCTTGAAACAACGCACGTCGCTCTGCTTCCTCCATGGCGCACCGTCCCAAGTCTCCACGAGTTCCGTGGAGAAGAAACCACAGCAAAGGAAGAGATAACGCCTTTGGAGATTTCCACCATTAACGCCGATGTTGATAAATGGTTGGAAGGTAGGGATGTGGCTAATAAAGGTTTGTTTCTTGCATTGGTGGATGTTGCCGAAAACCTGATAGCTTATGGTCACTATGGGGAAAAAGGAAGTTGTATTTTGGCCCAACGAAATCTATGTCACAACCTTGCCGTTGCCACCGACCAATTGGTAAAAACCTATCACACTGCACAAATCAAAGCTGGACGACACTTAAGAAGTCTCCTAAGTCTACCACGAAGTGACACATCGGTCATCACTGATTACATTACGAAATGTAAGGGTGCTTTTAGTGACATCAAATCGCCATTCCGTTCCCTTACTTTCCTTGATCGCTACTTCTTGCAAAGCATAAAAAATTTGTACCTCATCTGTGATGAGGCGGAAATTCCCCCATCAGTAACTGACGGCGATATAGCAGCTGTGTTTCAAGGATTAACCGTGATAAATGTTCCCTCTGAAGCAGAGGAGGACGCTGCTGGATCCTTGACAAGAACAAAAAAGTTCCCTCACACAGATGAAGACTGTCAAGCCTGCGCTGCCAGGGTTTCTTCTGAATTCAATGAGAATAAAAAGTGTGAAACATTCCAATTGATCTCCAACTTTGTGGGGCTTGCCAACAAGCAAGATTTGAACGTACGAATTTTATCTGGAATTCTACAGAAGGGTTCCGAAAATTACAACTACACATGCTGGTGGAGAAAATGTAGAACCGAAGCAATAAAGACAAAGCCACGCATGTGGCCAGAAGTAGAGTTCTTCAACGAACGTTCCATTACTGCTGGAATTGGAAGAAGGTTTGCGGTAAACCGCATTCTTGAAAAACATCTTCCTCCAGACATGTTTGAGGGACTTTTGAAGTGGTTCGACTCGAAAGAAGATGATGATTTCCCGATTGATGACGTGACTACTGGCTTTGCAACAGATGATATAAACTTGTCGGCTGACGTCGATCAAGATGACATTGAGACCGCCGAAGAGGCATTTGAGTATACTGAACCAAAACCAACTCCTGTATGGAAGCAACTGACCACTCTTCTCACCGATGTTGAATCAGCTGTACTTCTCCAACTCAATTCAAAAAGACAAAACCGTGTACTCAAGAGCTTTAAAACTACCACATATTGGCAGCGAAATCTTATGCATGAGATGATTCAGCAAATGTATGAAATTACGGATTCCAAGGATGCATTATGTAACGAGTTAAGAGAAGCAATGGAGAAAGTTCTGGAAGATTGGAGCATTCGCTACTACTTGAAAGGTAAAGTATTAGATGTTTTGATTTAGTGATTACCATCATTATAACGCTATTGTTTCGCTCAGATGGCTCCGTGTCATACGACAAGTGGTTTAAAGCGTTGCAAGAAGTTTACAACTCCAATAAGATGGTGCCAACCTCATATCATGAGACCATGGAGTTGTTTGCGATTGCAAAAGACTTGACAGAAGAACAAATAGAAGACGTTGTCCAAAATAATTTTCCACCCCAATTCCAGAACGAAGCTTTGATTTTAAAAATTGGTAACAATGTCGTTAATGAGAATCCCAATCGGAAGGAACATGTTCAAAATTTTCTCGATTGCCTCAAAGCCTTCCACCTTCGACACATTGGGTTTGGAAAAGGGTTGACGACGTTCTTTCAGTCTTTGGTAAACAAAAGTGGCGAAGACTCTATGACGAATACTGGATACATCCAACGACTTTTGAACAACCTCCATCTGGGAAACGTAGAAACCCTTCAAAAACTTTCGGCTTCCGATGTTTGCACTTGGGAGGAGCATATTTATTACGAACGTTTCTTCAATCTTTTCGAAACAGACAAACCCAAGTTGACAATGTTGGCAGTTGGAGTGGGCGAGAAGTGTGGATACTCATTGTTAGAAAACTTTCTGACTTACTGTTGCAAGCACCATGTTGGGAGCTCAAATCTACAGAAATGGTTGACAAATTTACGGGACGGAGGGTGGTGCCTGAACGAATCCATACTGCAACAGGTGTCAAAAGTCAGGAGGTGGAACATTCAGCGGTTGGAGAGAATATTTATCACTTCAGCACGTACCATGGGCGTCGGGTTAAGCATTAACGACATTATTGCCAACTTCAGGTGTCTAGATGTCAACAAAACCGGTCGTTGGGATATGGAAGACGTTTGTGACTATCTCAAGAAAGGTTTACATGAGATTCAGCAGTTTACAGACGGAAATATACTCCTTTGCGTCGACGGAAAAAATCACATGATGGTACCGAGTATGGAAGCCGAGCATATACAAATGTGGATGAAGGGCTTGAATCATTCCAATAACGACTTAAACACACGGCGGGTAGTTTAAAAAAAATTGTCCGCTACCACTACTACTTTGACAGCGTATCTAACATTGGTTTTTCAGATGGAGATGATGGCCGTGGTAAGTCAAGGGATGTTCTTAGGAAAGGGGCAAATGCCAAGGAACACCCAACTATCAGCGGTCCTCATGTTTCTCTACGGGCGACAACACCACATGGGAATGTTTGGAGAGCTGTCCACAAGCGAAGGAAAAACATTGATGTCAACCTGCCTTGCGATACTTTTGGCGCTCGCAGGAAACAATGTGGACGTGATAACTAGTTCCACACATCTAGCGGCTGATGCCATTGAGAAGTACAAGGATGTCTACGCTCTTTTTGGCTACAACGCTGTCAACATTTCAAGTGACAAATTGAGAAAGGTGAATTCCAAGAAAGCCATTCAGGCAGCGTACGCAAATAGGATACTATACGGAGAAATCACAGCCTTCCAAACTGACTACCTAAATGGAACCTACCTAGGCAAGGATGCCAGGAATAATCGGAAGGCGCATTATATGATTTTGGATGAAGTGGATTCCATGCTCCTCGACAAAGGATCTAATGTTCTCTACGTGTCCCACAGCATTCCCGAACTTCGATGGTTGCGTCCAATCTTCATTGATATTTGGGGTTATGTCAAAGCAAACATCGACAAGGCAGTCGTTGTGGACCGAATCAAAACCAAGTACCTCCAATCAAACGGACCTCTAAAATTCCCAGTGTTTCTACAACCCTTTGTTCAGAAAAGAATCAGCGTCTGGGTCAATAACGCTCTCACGGCGATGGAAATGAGCAAAGACGTCCCTTACACAGAAAGCAACTCCAATAAATCAAAAGATCCAAAGCTAACTATTCTTGATTTGGACACTGGGGTGGAACAAGAGAGCATGCAGTATTCCTTCGGCCTTCATCAATTCCTTCAGCTGAAACACAACCATCGAATTAGTTCAGAAAGCCTTAAGGCTGTTTTCGTGTCAAATGTCGGTTACTTCAAACAGTTCCAGGAGGGTGGAGGACAAATATTCGGAATGTCAGGGACGTTGGGGGATGCCAAATCTCGAGAATTCCTTTCCCGCAGGTACGGCTCAAAGTTTGATCAGAAGGAGAAACCCGTGGGAATGTTTAAAATCCCTAGATTTCAAAGAAAGGTGTGCTCCAAAGTCGATGCCGTCCTATGCCCAGATGAAAGCTCGTTTCATGCGGCAATAAATTTCCGGGTTAAAGCCAATGAGGGAAAGCAGCCCACTTTGATTATATGCGAAACAGTTAAAGCTGCAAAGGGGATTTACAAGTTTCTGGAATGTGCAGCAAAGGACATAACTGAATTTAAAAATAATGTGGTCTGCTACTGTGGTTCTGGGGATCAGCAGAAGTTTGACGAAGTGCGAAAGAAAAAAGGTGGATTGGATGGGAGCAACGTAATAATTAGCACAAACTTGGCTGGACGAGGGACAGATTTGGAGATTCATAAAGACTCCATGGATGGTCTCTATGTTGTCCTCACGTACCTTCCCAACAACAAAAGGGTGGAAAGACAGGCCTTTGGCCGAACCTCCAGAGGTGGTGCAAGGGGAAGCACGCAGTACATTTTGAACATGATGACCCCGGAACGCGCCAACTTGCCAATTGCACATTACCAAAAGGAGATGGCGCGGAAGGAGTCTGAACGTGTTGGAAAATTGGATAAGAGAGATTTGCCCAGAATGTTGGAGGAAGAGTGGCTTTTGAGATGCTTTCAGGCGGAGCTGGACCTTGCAATACCGTCCACGTTAGACGTAATATGGAAGAGAGTTAAGAGGGCAATTAAGGACTTTGTTAAGGGGGTCCCTCGTTACCGAACGGCGATCACTTTGCCTTACGGAGCGAAAAAAGTTTTAAGGGAAATTATTAAAAACAGGTGGGCATTTTGGCTGGATGGCGTACAAGTAACGCTTGAAACCAACAGCAGCGATCGACAAAAAGCAGCCTTGAGAGAGGAGCTGTCGACTTTCTGCGAAGGCTTCAAGTCCGAATTAACCAATGACGTTTACTCCTTGTGTAAATCACAATCGGATCATGTACTTCTAGGGCGCGCTTTTGAAATGGCCGGAAGACTGGAAGAAGCCAAAGACATATATCAGCTAGGGATTATGTGGGAACCGCAGATGAACGAAGCCTGTCATTATTATCTCGGCGTGTGCCATATTCGTGAGGACGCAAATAGTAAATTACTTCCTTCAAAAAATTGTAAATCACGAAAAGACGCAAGATTCCATCTAAAACACTCCAAGAGCGTCATCCACAAGAAAATGGATAGTTTGAGAGAAACGGTTTCTTCGCACGCCGTGGTGGTGAAAATGAAACAAGAAGGAGAACAGAGCTCAAAGGCCTACGCGCAGCAGATCGACAAGGAAATCCAGTTGTACGCAGTTCACCTTCAGCAATTCTTAATGCCAACAATAGGCTACGCCATAAACAAGCGATCGTTTTTACAATTACTCTCTGTCAAACAAGACGAAGCCGAGAGCAAGGCAATATACCAAACCATCCTGGAAAATGCAAGTTTTGTATCGCATCCCAGATTGTCGAAAAAATTACAGTTGGATCGGAACGGTCAGGTGATCTTCAAAAGTCAACTACTGAACCTTGACGACCAGATTGAACTGCAAATCAACACTCCGGCGTTACATAGGATGATCCAAAACTTACTAAGAAGGGATCCTCCTACAAGAATGGTGACTGAAAAAGATTTTGAAAACTTGACATGGACGAAGGAGCGTTTCTTAGACGTACTGACAACCAACGGAGTTTTGAAACTAGACTCAAATTACCAAGAAGAGCTGATTTGTTACGATAGTGACCATTTTGTGGCACATTTTTCTGACCACTCAACCTGTGAAGCAGACAAGCTTGTCATTGGAAAACTGTTGGATACTCACAATGGTTCGGTGTACACCGACCAATGGTTCAAGGCAGTAGGGTTTGACGACGAGAAAACATCTAAATTGAAGTCTTGGCTTCTTCGGGAGAAACAAATTTGTAGTGCCGTATACCAAAAGGCAACGATTTCCAGCACATGCAGAGCAGTATTCAAGTCCGGTCAGATTCTTGGCCTATCACCCAAAGTTCAAATCCACGAAAAACTACTTCGAGCATGGGTCCTTAATTGTTGTCCTAATTTACAATACGAGGAGGAGCTGAACGGCTCACAGCTGGATACAAAGAAGATACCATTGATTGAAAATGAATCAGACACGATCAATGTCAACCCTTCGTCGGAAATATTTTCAATTTTGGTGGAACTTGGAATCGTGAAGGAGGCAAAAGTGACCTGGTCTTTAACGAAGTATTTCGACCATGAAGAGTCTAGGTTGAAAGCCATCGAGGAGGAGTTTGACATGGAGAAAAACTCTCGACTTGTTGCTGCATTAAAGAAAAATTTCTCGAAGTACCACACTTCCTCGAACGACGACCCCTTCAAAGCACATCTCCAAGAAATCAAGCAAGAGATAGTCGCTTCCATTGGTACTATCAAACGAGAGAAATATTTGAAAGTAGAAAAGTATACAAGCCTTTCAGACAACTTCCCCTCAGGATCCGAACCTGAGGAATTGGTGGACTTTATAGACGACGGATTCGATAAAGTCGCAACCGTTACGAAACACGTGAGTTGGTTGTCCACAGGAGCTCCTTGGGTTGCGTTTCTTGGAATACTGCAAATAGTTACAGGTGTTGCAATCGGTGTCATATCCGGGGGTACTTTGGCAAATGTGGCAATGATGTTTATTAGCGAGGGAGGGAGTGACCTTGTGTACTCTGCACAAAGCATATACACCGGTAACTTTTCGTGGGCGGAGTACGGAATTCACAAAGCGTTTAGTGTGAGTGCGTCCATACTCACCGGGGGTTTGGGGGGTATTGGGGGCGCGAGTTTGGGCAAAATAATTATGATGGAGATGGCGGAAGAGATCGTGAAACAAGTTGTGCGGACTGTGGGAAAGCATGTGTTGCAAGCCGCCGGAAATTTTGTTTTGGGCATTGCTATTGAAAAATCCCTGGACTACGTTAAAGAATGCATTCTGAAGAATTGTAAAGAGGCACTAACAGCCCTGCTTAGTTCAAACAAAACTTATATGGATGCGAAAAGCCGTCTGCACGACAATTTGCAGAAGATATATGACGCCAGTTATCAGCCAGGTCAGGCCGAACGACTCTGCGCAACCATTCATGAGATGGCTGGTATACGAAAGGAGTCCTCCGCATTCAGTGATGCGATGAACATTGCCATCAAACGTGTAACAAACTACTGGATGTCAACTGTGGCTGGTAGGCTTTGCTCGGCTATTGCCAAAGGGATTGTGCAGTGCTTTAACAAGTTATGTCAATACCTAACCAACTCCTCGGGCTCAATTGTGGATAAGATTGTAGAAGACATCCAAGGTGTAATTACGAAATATGTGGAAGAATTGAATACATTGTTGGAAACACAGATTGCGGAGTTAGAACAAAAACGTAAACTCGGCTGCAAGGGCGACAAAAAAACGGCCGAAGACGACCAACGTTTTCAGACGTTTTACAATCAATTCTCTGCCACTGTGGACGAAGATGTCATAAAAAAGGGGTTGGACACTTTGCAACGGGATTTTGCGGAACCGGCTTTGAAAAAGGGTGTAAACCGACTTGTTGAATATGGGTGCAACAAGATGTTCCGGTCGAACCGAGCGAAGTTTGTGAGAGTAGACAACAGCACCGGAACCGGTGATATGAAAGGTTTTATGGACACCATGACCACAACAAGCAACTATTATTCGTCTGAAGCTAAAAGTGAACTAACCTCAAGCAGAAGACCCGTACATAGAATTAATAAGCGAGCTGTAATAACAGGGATGGCGGGATCTGCGATCCCCAGAACTGTTAAATACCTGGTTGCCGCGGTCAGTGGTGATCGGGAAGAACAAGTGGGGAAAACGGTCATTGTGTTTGATAGGACACAGGCTTCTCAAGAAGACATTCTAAATGCTGAGGAGAGTGGTTGTACCTTAGTACCCAAAATGTGTATGACGAAATACGAATAATAAATAAATTTAAATTCAAATAGATATAAGCCATGCTAAGCTCAAGTTGTTTTATTTGTCTTTGCTTGGTACATGCCTCACATAAGGCCACACTGCGAATTTCGAGGAAGAAGGCTTCGCGCCTGCGATAAACATGTGGTGGGCATTCGGCTACTCTATGTATCATTGATACCTAGAGTAGCCGAATGCCCAACCACATGTTTACGGCCTTTCGAATGCACAACCACATTACAATAATCGAGACTTCCTCAGAATCCGTGAGCCCCACAAATGCATGCGGTAATATTGTGATACTTTGTGCAAGTGGAAGAGCAATCAAGTCATCCAATGTGAATGTAAATGGGATTTTATCAATTTCCTTCCTATTCCGTAAGGACTGGGGAGGATTGTCGAACGTTTGATTTGACATAAAACAGAGGCAGAGTCCAGGTATATATATCAATGAAGTCCCGTCTTCTCATTAGCATTAGCACAACCCATCTTAATCTGTAGGGTTACATCCTTTTTGCACCAGTTTTGAATTGCAGCATGCTTATATACCTTGCGCTTTCTATTGCGTATATGTTTGGGACAGCTGTTTACGGGGCACCTCTTGCAAGATTTGGCACCTTCTCCGGTCAGGTGACGAAATATGTGATTTGACAAACGTTTGGAAAGTACCTCTAATCTAGCGTTTTAGTCATACTTATTGATGAAGCATTTGAACCCCTGATCTTTCAATTGGTTTTTCCTTAAACAAGTCATATACAGGGTCTTCCAAAAGTTTGTCCAATGGTGTTATTTATTTTTTCGAGACTTTTCGAGCTTTTTCGAGACTTTTGGGAATTTCTTTGGTTTTTTCCATGTTTTTTTCCTTCTTTTCGCAACAATTTTAAAAATGTTGCTAGGAAACAAATTTTAAAAAATCAAAATATTGGACAAACTTTTGGAAGACCCTGTATAAGCGAGCATCTAGATACAATCAAAGCCTCATCAGTCAATCATTTCATCATCATTCCAATTAGCTAGTTTAGGTCAGAAGCAATAGTTTTTGCCGTATTAATATCTCTTAAACTATCATACACAAATGTACAATCTAGGAAATTAATTGTGCACAATTTGAAAACGAAACGATGGTGAAAATGGTGGTGGAAATGAAAACGATGGTGCATAACACAAAGTACGTCATATATTTATTAATCGTGTTTGAAGCAGAATTCTATACTTCACTTTACTAAGTAATTTTACTATACCCTCCGAAAACAGTGTAGTCCTGAAATAGTAATCAATTCTGCATCCACCGAGCTAGGCAATCAGCTTAAGCAACAAGTCAGGGGAAAATATAGTCGACAATTTCTCCCAAAATTCGATCTCCCTTAGTTTCACACACTTTTGGATACCTAGATTCCTTTAATTCATTTCTTTGTACGAGACTCGATTCTTTTGATCGTTTCATTCCCGAAAACATCCAAGAATGGCCAATTACTTCTATCAAGAAGAACGCACAATCCATTCCAAGCAAAACTCCATAAAGTAACCACAACGTGAGCAGAATTGTTTTCATTCTAGCCGAGGCTGTGAGAGAACCATCTTCATCATGTCCTACCTGCACAGATTGCGTTGTGAGGTTCAAAGGTTGCTTGAAGCTCTCCGCATGACTTTTAAAGAATTCTGCAATCCCGGAATGGATCAAGGCTCGAGTCACCCATTTCGAATATCCTATGACCCCGTCACTATAGAGGTCAAACAGAAACCCATACGACGTTTTCAAAACCGCGTCCTTCCCTTTAATGAATCGGTTACTTCTGGAACCTCCTCTGGTAGCTGCACGGAAACGAAGGTAAGCCCCATCAATTGCTTCATTTGTGTCAATGTAGGCAGTCTTGTCACACCCAATGACGAATTCGTAGAATGGTTGCATGGATCCTGTCTTCCATACTTGATGGCCTAAGTCCTCAAACCCTTGTAAGAAATTGTCTGACAGTTTCTTATATTTGGCCATCTCAACTGTCAAATTGTACTGTTGTACGGATTGAATGGTTTTCAGCAGGCTGTGTCCAAACTGGGAGCGAGGAAACACATGAGCCGACCGTTCGGGCTTCACCCCATAGGCCGCCAGGGCGGGAGAGACAAATTTAAAGTTTGGATCCAAATCTTTTATGTGGTCCCGGTTTCTAACAGTGTCGCCTATGATGATGTTTTGAGAAGTTAGGGCTCCTTTGTACGCGTTATGAAACGTCAGAAGGAGGATTTATCAGAAGGCAAAAGACAGGACAATAATGATTTCTTGGGAATACAGCTGTACACCAACTCGAAGGTGGTTATAGCTCCAGCCGTGATTTCCTTGTTCAAGGAATGACCTTAGTCCTATCTCAAATACGAAAGCTGGTGTCTCCCGAACATCCGACCTCTTGCCCTGCAGTAACTGCAGCCCAATCGAAATGACGAAGACAAAGGTGAAAATGAAGGTCCAAACTTCCTTGCTCATGAAGCTGGTGAAAATGTGGAGGTTCCAAAGTGGTGAATTCGATGTTATCGGTGTTCCCAAATCACAAGTTATGAAATTAAACGTGGTTTCCTGAAGGAGGACCAAGTCTTTTTTGAAAATGTCGTGGGCCTTCCTCATTGCATCGCCGTACACAATTGTGGGTCTTTGTATACCCATCGACCTTCCAGGTGGAAATGATAGTACATAGTCCCAACCTTCAAAATCTACAAGGTCTGTCCGGTTGGAAACAATCAGTTGAGAAGTCAGGATTTCCCCTAATCGCACATGTGGGGACTTGGATGTTTGTCCCTGAAATCCGGAAGTTACCTGTTCCTGTGCGCCGTCGTAGTCAATCTTGATATCCATCATCACACGGTTCCCACCTTGGTAAATTGAAGATTCCACGGACTTGAAGTATTCGATGTTGACCAATGAGTTGGGACCCTTCAACCCACGAGTGACCATAACATAGTGGCGGGACGTTGAACAATAAAGGCAAACGTTTGACATTAATATTTCGCCTACTCCGCCTAAAGGATGAAGATGGAAGTTACAAAATAAATACATCGCGCTGAGGTAAGTTTGGGTCCCCAGTCCTCATTGGACACTTGGGTCACTAGGAGGAGGGTGTGCTCCTCTAAATTCTGTTGGTAAAAGTCATCTGAGTGGAATTTTGCAATCTCCTGGGAACCCTGTTTTCGAAGGTGACTGTCGTCCTGGTAATCCTGGTAGATTGGAAGGGTTCGTGAAATGATGATGGAGACCCAAGCGTCATTGTAAAATTTCTTGGCATCCCTCTGCTCTGGGTGTAGGATGATCAGAAGGACGGGAAACACGTGCTTCCGTCGGTACACCCGACTCACGGACACTTCTCCGTTACAGTACAATCTGGGCATGTTTTGAAGGTCAACAAATTGTGCGTCAGTAGTCGAAAAACTGTGGTTGGAAAAAGTCACAACGCTTACAAAACTACTACTGGAAGGAAGACTGTCGGTCGGCCTCACACAAATTCCTACCTGACACAGAAAAAGAATTCGGACCTTCAAAACAAGTGACAAGGGTATCCCAAATAAACCTTTCATTATTGTACGTGGCGTATTTACAACTGTCAGCGTCACTTGATCGACCAACTTGGGTTTCCCTTATGCTGCACGGAATGCATTACACACCTCTGCTTGAGAGTCTCTTTCGGTTTTATAGTACCGTTCTGAAGAGTAATGTAAGCACCATAGCACTGATGCTACTTAATCCCATTGTAAACGTCGTATGGCGAGTGGTCTCTCAGCTTAAAAGTATTTGAGTTTCCCAATAACTTTCAAATGCATAAAACATTGAATTGTAGGTTTCGAAGCTATGATCATTTTGCAGTGGGAAGAAACAAAGCTTTCGTTTGTTCAAATAAACCTTCCCCTTGTTGATGTTAAAAAGGAATTATGTTTGTTTAGATGAGTGTATAGACAAGACAACCATTATTGCTGGAGTGAGCACTGCAATTTCTTACGAAGTTAGAAAGTTAACCTCGTATGACGACAAGCAGAGACAGCAGTGCTCTGCTTTGTGTTTCCTTGGCTAAAATTGTTCCCGCTTGATGAGCTACATATGAGTTTAAATTTTTACACTTTTTCATCTGCTCATACCTAACTATTTATTTTTACTCATTTTCAAATCTGATATATTTTGGTGTTTAGACATTAATTATTTTCAAAAGGGTATGGGCTTCTTCTTACGCGGTTGGGACAAGTGGGTATCCTGCAAGCCATTGGCTCACCCCACAGTCCAACCAACCTTGCCGGATTCGAACAAAGCCAATCTCATCCCAACCCGTTCCCCAGGAGTTTTGAATGATCCAATAGGATCCCCAGGAGTCACTGCTGTATCCTACCAAAAACACAGCGTGATCAGCCGGAAGGATGTGTTCCCAGAATGGACAGTTCAACACACAGCCAGAGTAGAGTTGCCAATCAAAACCTGCGGCCTAGAACCCAATGGACAACATTTCAATTTTTTTGCAAGGTTCCCATTGTTGCCCGTCTCCTATTTCTGGTGCAGACAGACTCTGGAAATGCAACCGTAAGTTAGCCGTGAATATGAGCCAAGGGACCCAAGGGTTCAAAGTGACCAAGCCCGGGGTCATATGCTAAAATCCAAGCAGATGGTTTTCTTAATAATAAATTTATTGCTTTACGGCCAAGGCCCTTGCAAGTAATATACAGTCACAATGTATGAGGTTAATTAGTAAGATATAGATAATGTTGAATACACTTAGGAATAATCTAGTCGCTGCACAAGTCGATGAGTTTGGTGATGGTTAAG
>JAQGCL010000071.1:0-25983 GCA_034699605.1 Isotomiella paraminor | reverse complement strand
CAGCATTTTACTCCACTGACGGGTTGTGGCTTGCAAAGGGGAAATGGAGAAAGTCAATGCTTGGATGGAATGAGTTTGTTCCATTGTGTGACTCTCTCTCTCCCAACCTACACACTCTCAAATTGGAATTCGCAAATAGGGATATGATGTAGAAGAAGGTCAATGAATACAAATTATTATGCACAGCTCTTTCTCTTGTAATTACTTCAGACTCTTTATTGCCTTGTACCCTCCAATTACGATCATAATCACACCGTCATTTTCTCTTTCTCCTTCTTCTTTTCATAAGGGGTCACGATGTAATGAAGTAAAAAGCCATGCGAAAACTCAATTATGGAGGAACATAATTTTTATGCTTTTATTTTACACAAGTACATGGAGACGCAGTTTTTAGTGTTGTCTTTCTAAACATGGCTCAAACAAGGATCGGAGTCCAAATCTATTCATCTTCAGCTTGTATGCAACATAGTGTAAGGTGTAATGATTCAAGTCCTCATGTGTGTGCTTTGCTAAATAGTGAGAGCAAAGGGTTCTGTCTCTGTGTAGTTGACTATTTACAGTTACACTTGTTGTACAGTTAGGATAATGACATTTCCTCTTGTAACTAGGATTGGAATAAAATAGGTCCAAACCATTTCTGACCTGTGTTTTGAGGAAGGCAACAAGCCTTTCCTCAATTTCTACATGATCTATTTGAGTATAGAGAACCGAAATTGGAAAGGGGGAATGCCAAACATTTTGTTGAAATGCGCAGTTGTACTTGCATAATTGTGCAGTAGGATTTTCGAATGGCTTGGACACAAACAGTCTTTGAATTGCCAATGTTCCAGTAATGTTGATGACAGCATGACATGTGTTACCAGGGATGATAACACTCATTCCTAAGAATCAGAGCACATATTAGATGCAAAATGACTGAAACCATCCTCATGTGAAATACGTCCCAACAAACCTGCGGTCAGTATGGTCAACTCGTATTTGATGTTATGTTTCATGCAAAATTCTGGTAGGAGAATCACCCCAAGTCCATTGATGGCACAGTAACATGTGGGCAGACGCTTTTCTAATTGGTCCTTTCTCTTGCAACCAAATGAATCTTTCAATCTGTTTAAGAAACTCGCATTTGTGTATGCTTCTTTGCAAACCGCATCCAGTATTTCTGCCGGTGTGGCTAGAATGAAAAGATGCATAATTAATACAAGACTGAGCCACGTATGTGGGTCTCACAGTAGTATGCAAAAATTAGCTTGGTTCCTTTCAGAACAGACAGCCATGCACTGGCGTTGGTCCCGTTCTGGTCGACGTGTAATGCTGTTGTGGATTTACACTCTGCTGCAAGTACAAATGGTCGTTCTTGGTAATCTGAATTTTCGAAAGGGGTCTGCTTTTGGTACGGGTTTAGTGTACTCAAACTCTCAATCTTATGTTTTCCACTTTCACTCAAGATCATGTCATAACAGTTATGTGCACCAATCTCTAACTGCACGTCATTAAAAAGGTGATCCAGGTTTACACTTGTTGATGAGATGTATCGTTCATTTCCCTTCACAAACACACATGATTCCAAAAAGTATTTTGTTGATCCCATCATCTGCTTTTTTTTAATTTTCAACTTTGAATCCTCGTTGTCCTGAAGGATTATACCATCAACTCCCTCGATCCCGTAGCAAGACACCCTTGCAATTGCGTCTGTGTCTTCTTCTGGAGCCAAGACACTCACTCGATTAACCCATCGTTCTCGATCTGACGAGTTATACGTATTAATTGTGTCCAAGTATTTGTTGTATCTGTCACGGTTAATAGTATTACATTTCATGACATGTTGTATGGTGGTTAGATTCTCAAAATCAGAGACTTTCCATTCTGAGTTTGCCAAAAGAATTGTTTCTGGTGTTGTAAACACAAACGGACGGTCACCAACCACGCCCAACTCTTTTATGCAACGTTGTCCACATCGGTTGTATTCGTAAATGCTGAAGCCAGACCCCATAGGGATCACTGGTATAAAGTTTAGCTTTGAGATATTCATAATTAAACTATTGATTCCAAGTTACACCATTTTATGATGATGATTGCAATCTTACAAGGGAACCTCATCAGATCAGATGTACACAATTCCCACAATTTAATCCACTCTTGAGATTTATTAACAATTTCTGAACATTTTTGTTGGGAACAATTGAAAAAAACATTTTTGTTTGTACACACACACACACAAAGCAACGAATCTATTATTAGTTCATCTGGCAAACTGACATATAAGCAACACAAATTCAACTTCAACGTGGCATAAAGTAGCAGATACGAATTCAACTGCTCCCCCTTTTTTGAATGGCTTTATAATTATAGACGTAAGGTAAGGTTGGAGCAGGATATGATGATTATGCATTACTCCAAAGAGCGTGTGTGGATGTTGAGTTGGGTATACTTGGTATTCCTATATAGCCATGTAGTCCAAACTCTCTCCCTCTCTCTCTATCTTTGTTTCTTTCCTTCATTGCTCGTTTGGCGATGCAATAAAAACCCTTGACTTGAGTCCAACATCCAATCTCAAAAATGTGCATGAATAATATTTTGAGTATTTTAGATTTGGCCTATTTAAATCGAGCATGACATCTTATGTTAAGATATGAGCTATCATTTTTAGGCATTATCATAATGTAAAATATTCTCTATGTTTAAATATGCATGCCATGCAAAATTCCATGCATCTTGGTCCGTTCATCGAGCTCAATTATTTCTCTCAGTTCAATCCCATTCTTTGCCAGAGTAACAAGGTGTTATAATTTCTACTTCATAAAGTTTAGATAAAAATGATTCGTCTCGGAATTGTTTTTGTACTTGCTTTTGACTTTGTGATGGTTACAAGCCTCAAGTGTGAAATTGGAACGTGTGGAGAGTGTGTACGAGACCCGGATTGCACATGGATTGAGAGAAAAGACAAAGGCTTCCAATGCATCCCCAACAACGAATTCAAAATGAAGTGGTCAAAGTTGACCCTCATAACTTATCGTCGGGATAGGGACTGTGTGCGACTTCAAAAATGTGAGACGATTAAATCAGTGCTTTCATTCAATAACTATATATTTGTCCTAGATTTGACGTCAGTCTCAAGTTACCTCGCCCCATCCCCGATGATGGACGAAGGGAGTCAACACAACCCAGGAATTGGCAATATGATTGGTATGTAGGTTGACAAAATGAGCCTTGCATCTCTGATGCTATTAGTGATGTTTTTATGAAGAATTTGTGTACCAATAATTAGTTGGAAAGGTCACCACCACAACGACTATAGCTCCCACGTCAACCACTACTTTGACTCCCACCGAAAAAATGACTCCTTCGACTCAAACAAAAGCCAGCCCTTCTACCCCTTTGTCTACAACAACGACGACTAGTATGACAACAACGACCACACCTCCACCATCTACCACAGCAGCCGTTCCCACAAGCACAACCTCAGGAACCACAACAACCGTCACAACGACATCACCAAAAACAAATATGGCCACAGAAGCCCCTACGACCACGACAACAGCAACCACAAGCACTGCCACCATTACGGAACCCATGACAACTGCGACAACCTTGTCTACGTCCACTACAGCAGTAACGACTCCCGTTCCATTTACAGATTATCCTTCCGTATCTAATGTACACACCAATGTTTCAACCCAACCATCGGTATCCATCGATGTACCGTCTGTAAACCATGATAATGAACAAGGCAGCAATGGGGATGAGCTGGTGTCGACCTTGAATCAAACGAGTAAGTCTGATGCGAAGATTCCATTGTTAGTCATTTGACCTATATGTTCACAGATAGAGACTGGGACGGACCCTTCCCTTTGGATAATCCAAATGTTGATTCGTCTGTTAAATTCCCCTTTCCAGTACTCCAAAACCCCACAAAACTTGACCTGAATTCAACATTCAATTGTGAGGTAACCTTGTTGATGTAATAGTAACATGAAATGGGTATCATAAAATTTATGTATTGCACAGGGATATGTACGCAACGTCTGGGAGGAAAAAGTACGATTTGCAGCATGCCGACTCTTATCTCTAACCCTGTCAAACCCAGAAAGGATCCTGGTGACCTCCAACCTAAATGACTGGCTTCTCCAGAACCCTATGATCGAAGAAACAATGGATTGCATGAAGCTTCGCTATCAGCGAAAAATGTGTTGACTCATGTATTGAGTTGTGCATAATTGTATTGCTTTATTGCAGATTAAATTGTTGCTTATGGCTATGAAGAATTCACATGGGTGGTGCAAGTGGTGCATATTGTTTGTGGTGTGTGAAGTGAAAGTGTGTATCATTCATTATCGACTTTGTCTTAGAGTAGACCGATTTATGGTACACTGCAAAGACACATGTCGAAAATATTACTCGTCCTCAAACACCTCTGCAATGTCCACTCCGACATCCCCACCACAGCTGAGGGCGTCGAAATTGCTCCTTTTGGTAAGAGTCAGGCAGTAAATTCTTTTCTCATCTTCCTCTCCCATCTTCTTTTCGAACGTGGTGAAAACATCCATTACCTCCTGCACCACCGGAAGAGACAATGAGATTGTCCTTCCAATCCAATTTTGGAAGTCGCCCCTGAGACAATGAACAAATGACCATGAATAAATTGAAAACTTCGACAAGTTTAGCATTGTTTACCTAAACTCCCTTCGTTGAAGGATTTTCAGCACGTATCCTTGGGACTCGTGATAAAAGGGACGAACGGCCAAGTTCCCAACGTTAATCGCACATGCCCAGAATTCATCTTTCGTGAAGTCCTTCAACTTCCCTCCTTGCCCCTTCAAGCAACGTGGAGTTGCGTCATATCGGGTGGCTGCTATGTCATCTGCAAAAAAACAATGGTTCATTAGTAAGGTTTACTTATTGATTTGGCACTGCTTCTTACCCAAGTACAGCTCAAATGCCTTTTTCAAGGGAGCAACGTCTCTGGCAGGGATCAGCATAATGGAGTTGGGCTGCACCCCTAACTCTTTAGCCATTTTATTAATTTTTCGAATGGCTACATAGTAGCTCATCCTCTTGTCGTCGTAAAAATATTTTATAGTTACATTTTTGATGTCCATAAACTCCCCTGTTGACCAGAAGGAGTCGTCCTGGAGGAAATCATAATCCCCCTCTTCCTTTCTATCTTTCTGATCGTTGTCGAAGTTAGCGTCAAGGGTCACTTCTCCCCCTTCCTTCTTACTACCCTCGGCAGCCATGGCCACTACTCTCTGACGACTTTTGAAGAAATGACAAGTCAGTTTCGCTGACCCAGAATCCTTTATACGAACTCTGAGATATTTTCTGTACGTCAGAAAACGTAATTATTTCTGACCTTTCACGCAATGTTCTAATTTTAATGATAATTCTTTCATAAAGAAATGAAGCAGAACAATTAAATATGTTCGTGACACGAATTCCGAAAATGTCTTGACATTTTGGTTTCCAGATTGTTCTCGTTGGTCCCAATTGGGCGTATGCCATTCATCAATCGGAGGAAGCATAATTGCTTTTTGTACCGTAGTAATTATGAGATTTGAAGATTACCTTCTTCCAGAATGTCCCAGATCAATCTAGCAATTATGCGACAATCGTTTATTGGCTATGTACACCCAATGGCAAACGTTGGTGGATGATAAAAAAATGCGCATTTTCTGCCTATTCCTTCATTTACTTTTGTGACTTTGAAGTTGACTTAGTTCTTACGGAAGCCAAGTGTTACGAAATAGTCTTGTTTCTACCTTGTGGATTCATCAAATTTTATTTCAAACCGGCAATTTACAGTTTTTGGTAAAATATAAGTGATTTAATGATACTTCTGTGATTAAAGTGAATTACTGTACAGATTTCTGCGTGGAGTCTCGAGTTGCCCCCCCCCATATGGAGCTGCGTATAAAACGGAACATAAAGAAGGTAAACACTATTTAAGCTATTATTGCATTGTAGCATAAACAATTAGAATACATACGTAAACGTAAAGTAGCAGCGTATCCATTTTGCGATCTGCTCTACGATGCGTTGTGTGATCGTTTTTTCCTTTTTGGAAATCTTTCCTTCATCGGATTTGGGAGGACAGGAATATTGTTATATGGGAAACTTGCATTATATCTATGCGCACAATGAGCTACATCATCCTGCATTTTACAGACTTTGTAAATATGGAATAATTCCATTGTCATTGTTGCGTCTGACAAAGAATTGTGAGCCAGGCCTTGGGTCTTATTCAAGAAATGCGATGATAGGCTGCGAAGTGAGTGTGGCTCTCTGACTGTGATTCCGTGTTCATCTACTTTGTGTATATAAAAATGACTTTGCAAATCAAAAACATCAAAATATGCCATGTCAAGCTTAAGTGCTCTAAAATCACTTTCTCCTCCTATGGTTATAACCAATTTGTCCTTCAAAATCTCGCACACTCTATCTCTCGTCTCCTGTTCGTTTGGTAACTTCTTGTCGGCGAACGAATTTCGGTTGAACCCAGTCAGGGTTCGCCATGGCAGGGAATCACTGAAGGTACCCGGGTCATGATGTACAAGGGTAGAGTAGATCGGCTTTCCTTGTATGTTCACAATATCGACAGACGCAGGACACATTGTACCATTCTTTATCACCATCTCCAAATCGATATCAACAATAGTTTCTTCTCCATACTCCGTCCACCATGGCTTTGTTTCATTAACAACAGATTGTCGCTATGCAAAACAGAAGACAAGAGTAGAACAGGGAATTTGCAAAAGAGATCACGCATACCTTAGTTTCATCCTTGGGGATGCGTTTTCGCATGGTTCTTGTCATCACTTTTAAGCGCTTTAGTTCATCTGTCGTGCAAAGACACATTATTCTTTTGATAAACTCGAGCCGTTCTGAAGGCAATTCGTCCGGCATTGACGCTAGCCAGTCAATTGTTTTTTGCTGTGAGACAAAACGGAATTACAATTTGTTAGAATCAAACCGAATATAAATACCTGATAATCCTCAATTTCCCACGACGGTTCCATTGTGATTTTTGGCAACTTTCACTTACACCGTTGGATTACAAGTAATGCATGAGACTCTTGTATACAGGATGACAAAGAGTTTGAGGCTGCACAGGCACTACTGAATTTGTCTACCAGCGTAGCGCAGCAACGGAGGGGTAAACAACGGAAACAAATTATCAAGGTTAGGGATTTTAACGAGGAAGAGGAAGTCGTGAAGGTGGAAGGGTTTCTTTATGAACAGTCTATTACTCCTGAACATGACATTGAAATGGTAAAGCGTATTCGCCATGCCAAAAGATGTTGGGAATATCGATTACAAAAGAGAAAGTGTATGCTAGAAATGGTGTCAACAATAAGAAAATTGCAACGTGAAACTGAATCCCTCCGAATCTTACAACGATTAATGTGAAGACATGGCAACATTTAACCTTCCGGAATTAAGACGAATTTACAGAAATGGTTTAAGTAGAAAGGTTTATGACATAGACAAACGTCAATGGGACAAAAACCTGATACTTTCATCCTCGCAACAAAAAGTAATGAACTATGTGAAAACGTTTATTGAGGACGGAAACAAACGTGGACAATTTATGCGTGTTGTCGTAAATGGTAATCCTGGTTGTGGAAAGACAATTGTAACCAGTGAAATTCAGAGATACCTATGCAACAAGAACTTGAATACGATTGTCGCATGTCCAACTGGCTTGTCCTCTTCTCTTCATCAAGCATCGTACACCATCCATTCTTTATTTTCTGTGTCAAAGTAGTCGCGTGATTCGTGGGAAGAATTAGCAGAGGCTGAAATTCCATCCACCGTGTTCCAAAAACTAAGAGGCATTTCCTGCATCATTATAGACGAAATATCATTGGTGTCTTCCCAACTGTTTATGTACATGTCAACAATTCTTCAGAGGGTATCAAACAGTCATCTCCAATTCGGAAACTTTCATATTATTTGTTGGTACGTTCTCTTTATACTTGGGACTAGGGATTTACTGGTTGGTTTACTCATTTCAGTGGCGATTTCAATCAGCTTGTTCCGGTTGCCGGAGTTCAATTAATAAAAAATCCTTCGGCCGTGGAGGATGACTTTGCTTCTAGGGGTTGTGAATTGTTTCAAACACAGTTTGACCCTGTGTTTTATCTTTTTGAACCGTTGAGGTCGAAAAACGCAGGCGAGAGTTTTCATAGGCTTCTTCATAATCTAAGAAGACGGGAAGTGACAAAGGAGGACATAGACTTAATAGAAAGTAGAATGAGAAAAAATTTAAGTCAAGATGAGCTGAAAAAATTCGAAACTGGGGTTACAGGCATTTTTCCTTTAAACAAGGAGGTTCACCAATTTAACACTTTCAAACTAAATAAAATTGGATTACCAATTATCGAGTTGTCCCCACGAGTGGTACCTTATGACAAAGTCGTTGCCGATACATTGGAAACAGTGAAAGTGTGCCAGGGTGCACAAGTTATGCTTACAGTAAATTTGAATAGCTCAGTTGGTCTGTATAATGGTGCACAAGGTACATATGTCCATGCCATTTATGGCAAATCAAGTAAACCAGGGCATCCGGAATGCATCCTTGTCAAGTTTAATCAGAAGCTTAGATGTGAGACTTTGGAGAATAATGTTTTCCCTTTAATCCCTTACATGGAAACCGTACCGAACGTCAGTTCAGGAAAGTATACGAAAGTGTACCAGTATCCCATTAGCCTAACATATGGAGTCTCCATGCATAAATCCCAGGGCCAAGGGTATCCCAAAGTCTTTGTAAAACTAGGTAATTCTATTGAGTACAATGTTCCTCAGTTACCGATTACTATAACAATTGCTAATTTATTAGGGAAAACAGAACGGTACATAAATGGATCAATCACGGCACTCAGTCGTACCAACGACATAAACTCTATTGTAATTGTCGACGACCATTTACCGTCAAATCGGTTCTCCAGTCATAACTTCAACAGAGGGAAAGACGATATAATCAGGGAAATAAAGCGGATCCGAATGGATCATGTTCTGTTGCAGCCTTATAAACTGTAAAATCCTCCTCATCGTTCTGGGATACATACTTTTCAATTTTCAACTTATTTTATTCGTGTGGGCGACGCGCAAAAGAATGGAATTTGGAAAGTTACTAATACCGGATGCGGACAAAATTACATATTATACATCAGAAGTTAGAAACATTTGGGGCGACGATGCCACATTCGCCGATAGACACAAGTTAAAAGGAGAACCTCTTCAGTTTATTGTAGGTAGTGCCTACTATTTAAACGAAATTGTGAAATCAGTCAGAACAATTGAAAACACTGCAAAGTACTTTTACATTTACCCAATTGTGGAGATTGTTATTCTTCTACTTGAGCTATCACTTCTAATTTATCTGCTGAAACTAAAATTGAACAAGAACAGAAGAGTTAACCGGTTGGATGCAGTTTCCATTCCAATTCATCAAATCCGTGACGAACCAAACTAACAGTGATGACTTCAATGAGTGATATTTTTGTTCATAACTTTACTTTATTTCATAATTTGCTAAAATTCGGAAAACATAGAAGGATAGGGCTTATCAAGAGGTGTAGCAATGAGGAAATCAAGGCTATTATGGGTTTAATGGGCTTAATCCATGTACTTGGTATCACGGTCTACAAAAATACAAATGCTCACCGTTTGATGATGAGATTCCGAATAGGCAAGATATCTCCAGAAGAAACTCGATGGTGGTTGGTCACTTATCAGCAAACTTTGAAACAGATCCTAGACAAAATTTATACCCGAGTGTTCGAGAATGCAATAAGGAAAGACTTTGTTTCTGAGTACCGGAAACGAGCCATCTTTTCGCAAGAGGACATGGAACCCACACACAGCATAGATCAATAAGCATGCAGTGTTCTTGCTGCAAAGTGGAGCCTGCCCCCATCCTGGGCTCTTTAAAATTTGTAAAAAAATACATCATTCCAGATTTTGATGCCGGAGTTATTGTTATGCAAGTCCAGGTTGCTTGTGTGAAATGCAATTGGATGTTGCAACAGTTTAAAATTTGTGGGTTCGAGAATTCATTCAATCCTTATACATGGCTCTCCCATCATCTGAAGCAATTTGAGTACAAAGATACACAGGATCAAGACCCATTAGATCCGCAAGAATGAATGGTCTACCGTGTTTGAGACCGCTCATACCCGGTTGTGCTACATGCGCAGTCCCCCATAGAGAGTTTACTCATTACTTCGATGCAGTTAAGGAAGTGGATGCCGTGTCTTATAGTGTAAAAGTGTTTTGCACCCGATGTGGTACCCTCATCAATACTACAACCGTTTATGATAAATCTACGTTTGGAACCAATGTTACCGCCTGTAATCTGCACTACATTTTCGAAACCGGATCCAAGTCAGGCCAGATCGTAAATCAATAAAACATGGAGGGGTTCGAAATGCTCAGTACTACAATTAACCTTTTAAAGGAAAATAAGAATAATAGAACCTTCATCAACCGGGAATATGTCTGCAATTTCTATGAATGTAGGAAAACGTTCAGATCATATCGTGCATGGGAATCCCACGCAATGGAGTCACACATGTGCTTGAAATGTCTGTTATGCATTAAGGACAAAACAACACATAGAGATGAATGCACACGAAGAAATGATTCTCACCAAGTTGGTGGTTCAATACCAACACTGCCACCACTTTTGCCCCCAAACCTACGCCTTACTCCTTTCGAAGTTGAAAATTATGTTCATTTTGGCACAATATTAGTAATTGCTCATAAATATGACACAAGAACAGAAAACTTTGAAGACGCATTTGCTCGAGTAGAAATAGATTTGGTTAGAATACTTAAACTACTAATTTCCCATTATAAGGGACTTAGAGCACGAATAGAGTTTGATTGCATGCTTGAACACATAACTAGTGGAGAAGTGAAACCAAGATCACTCACGTCACCTTTTCAAAGACACCTTCCGCCATTAAACCACTTTTCAAGATAGCTTTGCAATATTTAAATGTCACGCTCTCGGTTTTTAATGAGAATGCATCCGGTTTTAAACTCGCATCAATCAAGTCAATTAGAGTTTTCATAGGACAATATATGCCAATCGTTTCTGGTAAACATATTCCAACTCCAATGGGAATTAACAAACGGGCTGTGGTAAATGTGAAATGCAATGAAATGTGCTTCATTTTTTCAGTTTTGGCAATCTTAAAACGATCCCAAATTGTGGCCGATAAGTTCAAGGGAAAAGAAGAGAATGGTTTGTCTTATTATTTGCAAACAAAGTTACGTGAGGTGATGGAAAATCCTGACACGTATTACCCTATTGTAAGGCAGATAGTAGATAGTGGAGAATTAAAACTCAGAGATTATTTCCACGCAGTCACGTTGGAAGAGATTGATAAATTTGCGAATGAAAACAAGATCCACATTGTTGTGCTATCGTTTGATTATCCTAAAAATTTCCATCCAATTCTGATTACGGAAAGTGTGACGGACCCAAAAGAGTTTATCACTTTGTTGCAAATTACTAGTGGCGAACCTTCAACAGAAGAGGAAAGAGGTACTCATTTGATAGCCGTTCATAACCTTCCGTTACTACTGGGAAGACCCTTATGGAGAGCCGACACCATATGTCCGTATTGCCTCAAAGCCACGAAAATGAAATCGCATGTCGCACATTGTAGCATCCTATACAATTTGAAAGTTACCCTTCCACAGGAATCCCATTACAAATCGTTCAAACTATGTGCGAAATTGGACATTGCATACAAGGTTTTTTACAACCTCGTGTTTTACCATAACCCAATTTTGGAACAGGATCAAATTGAAAATACCGATTCAGATGCGGATTTGTTGTACACCACAAAAATAGCAAATTGTCAACTGTTTGCATATTGCATTGCGGTAATCGGCCCGGATGAAAATTTGTATTCCATCGAATACTACGATAAAACAGATCCCGCAGACAATTTTGTACGGGCTTTAATAAGTACCTGCGAAGCTGTAGAAAAACGAACCTACGAAGAAAGGATACCATTGATGGTTGATGATGCTGCTCGGGAACTGTACAACACTACAACACATTGTCAAGAGTGTGGTATCGCTTTCTCCAATGATCAAACCGAGGGCAAAACTAGGAACTTCCATCATTCTCATAGTGCCCCTCAGTTACAAGGACGAGTTTTGCAAATAATCTGCAATCGTTGTAATCTGGCAATGAAGCTGAAGCCATGTATGATTTTTGGTTTTGGCAATTCCTCAGTAGACAATGTGATGTTGCTTAGGATCCTGAAACCGGAACTCTTAAAAGGAGTGCGCATCATGGGTTCTTGTGACAAGATTTTATCAATGAAGCTAATGAACAAGTATACGATATATGACTTCAAAAATATGATTGGAATGGATTTAGACACAGCAGTAGAAAAGGTGAAATGGTCAGCTGGTCCGGATGAACTGAAACATAGGTTTAGATTCCTGTGGAGGGGAATTGGATATCTGGATAACTGGGAATATCTAATTGACAAATTCCACTTTCCCCAAGTTTGGTTCACGTCACCAGAGAAACTTATGGAGGAAACTTTCCCTTGTCATACTTTGAATTGTATAGACCCTATTTATGACTATGAAATAAGCGACCGCGAGTACAATCGTTCAGAGTACATCTTCTCAATCTTTGATTGTATAGATATGAAAGAATACCTGGAGTTGTATACAAAAGCAAGAATGCTGAAAATTTGTTCTGTCGCGCAATACGTATCTTCATATTTAAGTAACCAATTCGGATATTTTCCTTTCCATTTCCCAACTCTGTCAAGCTATAGTTGGACTGTAGCCAATGACATGGCACCAGAGAAGTACGAATTTATCAAAAATGTTGATGCCATCGAAATGATACTGAAAAACCTTACTGCCGGTATCAATACAATTGCATGTAGATCCGCTTCAGCAAACAATGAAACGATGAACAATTACAACCCATCAAGAGAAAGAAGGTATATTTTATACATGGATGCCAACAGTTTTTTTGGGAAAATAGAGCAACCAGATTTGCCAACTGGAGACGCAGTGGAACTTAGTTCCGAAGAGTTGTTGAACTTTAACTTACAACGTGCAGTGGAGGAAAAAGGGGTTTCCTACATAATAAAAGCAGACCTTCACATACCAGACTCTCTACATTCATTGACAAGTCAACTACCGTTTTTACCAGAAAAGAGGCAAATTGAAATAGATTGGATGGGAAATAAACAAAAGGAGGCATTCCGTCTTCTCTGTAACAATAAAGAAACTCATATCAGCAAGGAACGTCAACTGTTGACCTTGTTTAATAAACAGGGATATGTCATTTTGGATACTTTGCTACTTTGGTTCGTGCAGAGAGGAGTTGTAGTGGATAAATACCTGCAGATATTCAGGTTCAGAGCGGTCCCAATACTACGGCCTTTTTCAGAGAAAGTCACGAATCTGAGAAAGCAATGTAAAGGATCGATAATGTTAATGATGGAAACCATAATGAAGCAGATGTACTGTCAGGTGTACGGACGTTGTCTATTAACGACAGGGTCGTATAAGAACTTAAGGGTGTCATTGGATAGGAGTCAAGCAATGCGTTTTCTTTCTTACGATAATTTTGATGATTTTTACCCAATAAATGAAACGGCTGCTATTTTTCAGTTTAAACGGCGTAGCATTTGCGTGAGTTCACCGATTCAAACAGGATTTGCAATCATGCAATTTTGTTACCTCTTTCTTTATCAGTTTTTTTATAGTATGCAGGATAAGTTTGGAAGCTCCTTGACACTACTTAGTTGTGAGACAGACGCATTGACTGTAGCCATCGCATCTCACACAAAATATTCAATTTGGGAAAAACTTGCAGAGTTGGAAAATGTTGACCTTAGTGGTTTAGAGCTAGAAACGGTTGGCCCCCACATTACCCCAGCCACCGTACTTCAGAACAAGGACGTAGTCGGAGCATTCAAAGTCAAACACTTTAAAATTCTTGAATACATAGGGTTAAAACCAAGATTTTACTCAATGTTAGTTCAGTGCCACGAATGTGGTCATAGTTATGAATCCGCAATGTGTACCTATTGTAATTCGTTCCGACGGGCAGGAGGGAATTCATTAGCTCTTAGATTCCGTCTGGATCACCGTTATTACAGGTACGCATTAGTAAGTCCAGGTCTGCGATACAGAGTCGGATGCAGACAAACCAAAACTGAGAAATTTCAAGTTAATATTATAAACCGAAGCGTAGGGCTGTCGACGTTATTATTGTGTCGTCATTTGAAGGATAATTTAATTACCTGCATTCCCTTTGGCCACAAATCGCTTCGACACTTGCAAATACCACAGCTTTAATCGTGACCTATTTCGGTTGGTGGTCTTTTAATCTATACAAGAAACTGATGTAGTCCTTTTCTGTGAGCTAGGTCATCGTCTGAGGCCGAAATCTTCATCAGTTCGTGCATTGGGCTCGTGCAATGGTAAGAAATGTATGAAACATGAAGAATTTAGTAAACTGTATTTTATTATTTTTAGGAGATTAATGCGCACTTTATCAAACATTATATTGCAACCTTGACATTGGACATTGTTGGAGTCTCCTTTCCAATAATCGGAACTGCAATGAATGGTCAGTTTACATTAAAATACAAAATTAAAAAATGCATAATGTCAAATATCGTTTCAGCAGAAGAACATGGCAACGCTGGGAGACATTATCCTGAACCCCCTGCTTCTCGACACATTGCACCTAAATTACCAAGACCTCAACCGCCTTCGCTTGACCTGTAGGGATTTTGATGCAGTTATAAAACCAATAGTTCTGAAAAATGTAGTTCTAAATTTACAGGGCAAAAATGTAACAAAGCACTTAAACACATTTAAGCTAGTCTGTCACTGTAATATAATATGCAAACCAATTGTTCACGGTAACTTTAACTTGTACATATTTAAAAAGTTAATCTCACAACATAGACATCACATCACACACCTTCACATAACTATAGTTCAATGCAGCTTCATAAAGATTGCAAACTACATACAGAAATGTACACATTTATCACATTTATGCCTGTATTTTAAGTGTAATTCCAAGAGTGTCACATGTTTACCTAACCCTGGAGACATGTCATTTCATCAAATCAAGACCTTGGCCCTACATGCCCCTGGAATGGAAGATTTCAACGACAATCATCACTGGACCCAGGATAATATGACTCGTCACAATGAAATTGAAACATTTCTGTCTGCATTCCCAAATCTGCATACACTTGTGTACTCAAACATCAGCCATAAAGTTGTTAAGTATATACAGTTGTATCGAAAAGATATTGTATGTGTTTCATCTGCGGGATATAAGTGTTGCCGTAAATGTTTAAGGAGTGGGTTGTGCACATTTGATCACATAGTCGGTTAAAATGTAGTTCAAGTACATAAATTACTGTATACACTTGCTCACATAATATGCACAAAAAATGCACACACACAAATCTGCAAACACACCTTCAGACACACAAACACACCACAGACATACAAACCACTCGCGCCATGCAATAGTAAAATATATCGCAAATTATATTCATCAATAGTCACTACCGCAATAAAAAACACTGTGCACACATTTCCTGGTTGCCTGACCTTGTTTTTGCAAAAACAAGTTATTATTCAACTTACTGTTCTTCCTTCTTCATTCACTCATTCACCAACTATCTCTCAACCACGATGGACTTGAGTGGTAGTAGTACAGAAATATTTTGTGCTATAATTCAGCATGTAACCAATTTCGAGGACATCAAAATCTGTCGATTAGTTTGTCGCATATGGGCTTCTGAGGGGTTGCCTAAGCTTATTAGGAGGGGGCGAGTGGACCTGAGGAATCGTTCATTACAAGAAATAAAAACTTACATTGAACTTTTCAAAGAAAATTATCATTCTACCGTTTTGTTTCGGGAATTCTTGGTTCCTGTAGTTGAATGCGGTGCCCTTTTGGAAGAATTTGACAAATTCGTTGCAAGCAACACTACTGGAACCCTGAGTAGCCTATTCCTGACCATACATGGATACGACTACGGGACCATACTAAAAACATTACAACGCATCTCATCCCTGAGGACCTTACACATAAGCCTTTGGTATTCACCTGAGAGTTGGATGAGGTACAGTGAACGACGGGAGCAAGGGATTTCGCAATTTTTTTCACCAGATTTTCAATTGCCCCAAGTCACTAGCGTTGGATTTCGTGTCTTAGGGCGATCAATATTGGCAAATGGCAAGATGAGTATGTGGAACCACTACACCAATCCAGACTGGGAAAACAATGCGGTTCGCTTCTTAACCATTTTTCCAAGCCTGCAAAACATACAAGCTTGTCGCATTTGTTCTGTGGACATACGTGTTGATAACGCAACTAGAAACGAGTTGCCAGGGTGCCTGGCATGTCGGGCTATCGAAGTTTATCAACCGTTTTTGATAGATTATTAAATAAACAGAATACAGACTATCTTGAAATGTTTTGATTTTTTCACTCACTAACAAGGGAACCCCACTTCATGAAATGGGAAAATGTAAAAGTTGGACTTTCTCCTATACCTTCCTGTGTTGAATTTGTGACTTTTCCAACTCTGCTTCTACTTAGGTGTTCTGAGGTTCCATTGTGCAAAAAATGTGTGTAAACCCGGGTTTTCATACAGTTCACTCCTATTCTACCTACTCATTCGGTTCCCATCCATTCACAGGAGAACATTGATATGGAATTGGCTGTGGTTATTCGTGCAGTACTAGAAAGAGTACAAGACTTTCAGGAATTAAAGGAATTGAGACTAGTGTCAAAACAGTGGTCATCTCAGGGGTTAACCGTAGTCTCTCAAAGAGGAGTTATTGATTTACGAGAGAAGACGTTCTCTGAAATCGCCACATACCTTAAATTGTTTGAAGGCAAATATCATCACAATGTAATATTTCGGGAGTTTCTTGTTCGCAGTGTGGAGTCAACCTGTGTTTTGCGAATGTTTTCTATTTTCATCTCTCTTAGGGGTCAAAGTAATATACATACTCTCATTCTCATCTTGTTGGAGGACGACTATTGCGACATACTAAAAAGACAGGTTCCGGTAAAAACGTTGAGAACTCTTCACCTCACTGTTTTGTACGACCGTTTTGATCGTGACTGTTTCTCGTTTAACCATCGCGTCTGTTGTAAACCCACGTTTACTCTCCCCCAAATAAAGTGCCTTGGTTTTCGTTTAGCAAATTTAAAAAGCCGCAGGTTGTTGTATTACAATCACCATTATGTGATTCTTTTCTTCAACCAATACTACGACTGGGTTGGGAGAAAAAATGCAGACGGCATGCTATCAATTTTTACGGGATTGGAGCAGTGGGTGTCTTGTTCCGTCTGTGGTACTGACTGGGAGCACGGGAAAGAAGGTCCAATAGTGACAATCAAACCACGTAGATGTTGGACGTGTCGAGGCAATGGATATTATGAACCGTTAATGTTGGAAGGTTAATAATAAGCAATAAAACTGTTGTGAAATCACTTGCTGTTTTACCATTGTGTTGTTCACATCTACATTCTTTAAAATGGAAGCTGCATTTGTTCTGGAAGACTTTCGTATTACCACTTTTCCTTTTAATGTATTGGTTTCTGGTCCAACTGGTAGTGGTAAAACAACGCTCATTCTTAACTTTCTTCGTGACATAAGCTTCGCTGTAGCCGGGTCAGATGATTATAACATCATTTACCTGTATGGGGAATGGCAACCTCTACTCTCGAATTTTCAAAAAGAGAACCCACACGTCCATTTTATAGACAATATCGATGATGCAGACACTAAATTAAGTACAACACAGAGGAATATTCTGATACTTGACGATTGTCTTACAAAATTGGAAAGAGATAAATCATTTGAAAACAAGGTTACGAACTGGGTAGTTCAACGCGGTCATCATAGTGGAACTTCTGTATTCCTCTTAACACAGGTAGGAATACATGACGTTTTGAACGTTTTTAATAGAATGTATGAATATATTCTAGAACCTTTTTCTAAGAAGCATTCGAACGATTTCAATAAACTCCACAATAATAGTCCTGCTGGCACAACGAAGGGAACTAAACGTCGCAAGGTATTTAGGGATGCAATTTGTTCCTGGGCACCCCCGTTTCCTCCCCGACGCATTGCTGCACGCTACAGAAGGTGGGAGGGGTACTTACCTCCTTATAAATTTCAGCCTCGACGTCCCTCAGTTCAGTTGCGTCAGAAACTTTGGGCTCTACGAACAAGCAGACATGCGGATCTTTGTGCCTTCTACAGAAAAGGTAATTGTAGGAGACATGGATAAAGTTTTTAGAAATTACAGCACCTTAAAACGGTTGGTTGAAGTGAGACAAAAGGCATTCTGTGATGAGATTGACAAGTCATCGGTTGATTTACTCATGTGCCTGGTAGAAATTGTAACAAATTTTGAAAATTGTTTCACAGAGACTACAAAAGAGGAAAAGAAAGTTATTACATTTTTTAATAAGAAAAAACAGTTGAATGAGCAAAAGGTCAAAAAACATTTTAAGGCACATAGAACAACACTCCAGGACATGCTATCACTTTTCTTAATTACCCTTTGCTCTGAAATAATTCTAATCTCATGTTGCCCAACAGAATAAAATGACGACATTGCATTGCATATCGTCTGTCTTGTTTGAGAAACTTGATAAGGCCGGGCTCATTCCTGCTGAAGAAGGTGGTGGAAAAAATGTTAATCCAGACAACAACATAACACAAACACCAAGTGAACAAGTGGGAGCTGGTGATAGTAGAGGTCGCGAGAAGGAGTCATGTGACTGGAAAACGTTTGAAGATAAATTTGAATTTAAACAATGAATGACGAGGCAAAATTGAGAAAACGAGTAGTTAAGGATTACTTCAATATTAAACGACCTGGTAGTTTTTCTTCTGTTGCCTCTTTTCTAAGAAACACTGACTATACAAACAAAAACCTGGTTACTGAAGTAATACAAAACCTTAAGACCTATGGGGTTCATAGACGTCATCATAAGGAGAGAAAAAGGCGAAGAATAATTGTACCGATGTTCAAAGGAGAAATCCTTGGCGCAGATCTAGTTGATACGAGCGACCTCTATCCCATTTCGAACTTCAATACGAAGTTTGTGCTTGTCGTTGTTGATGCATTAACGAAAAAGTTGTGGACTTATCGGCTTACAAGTAAGAAGGGAACCGCAGTTGCAACAGCTTTAAGTGAACATTTCAAATTGAACAAAGACAACAGAGGTGCACTTCTGCATGTGGATCAGGGTAAAGAATTCTACAACAGAAATGTAACGGAGGTTCTCGAAAAATACGGTGTTAAACTTTACTCCACGTATAACCGCCAGCTGAAATCCGTTTATGCAGAGCAGGGGATCAAACGGTTGAAGACAAAGATAAAAAATTATTTGGAACATACAAAGGGAAGGCGTTGGGCGCATGTTCTATCAGACTTGGTTCATGGTCTAAATTCAGAACAAATAAAAAGTATTGGGATGACCCCAAATGAGGTTAAAACGTTTGATGACCAATCTACGGCCTGGAATAATTTATTTGCCCGCTATGCTACAATGAAACGAGGACCCCCCAGCTTGACTGTAGATGACCTTGTGCGTATTAGTACGAAAAAAATTCAGTTCGAAAAGGGGTACACTAAAACTCACAGTGAAGAAATATTTCGTGTTTCAAAAGTTAACAAGCGTTGGCCCATCTTTACATACTCATTGAAAGACTTACAAGGGAACGACATTCCTTCTGAATTTCTTCGTTGGGATTTGGCTAAAGTACATAGCGAGAAAAATGACGACACCTGATGAATTCGACGTATTCCTCTCGAGCGACTGCTCTGAGAGTTTCGGAGGAGTAAATACAAACGTGTGCTTTACAAACAGAATATACACATCATTTCATCCAAGAGATTACGTTGTGGGCCTCAGTGAGATATTTTGGGGAGATTCTTATACCATATCGGCAGAACCTGTAACAACCACGACAACAACTGCTAAACCATTTTTGCCTCCCACAAAAAAGTCAATTAGCATACGTATAAGGAGATCTGAACAGACGGGGTCAATTCGAACTCAAAACGAATCGATGCTGGAATTTATTGGTCGTTTATTTAGCCATATAAAAACTTACATGACAAACGTCGAGTTTGACTTTCGTACCGATATTTCGGGTAACGTGAAAACTCAGATAACATTCGACGATCCAATGGACGAAGATAGGACGTTGGAGATACCAATACAATTAGCGAATGTCCTTGGATTTAAAGAAACGCAGTTTTTGGCGGGGACACATGTCTCCCCAGATAATCAGTCACAAGAGTCATTCGATAAATTGCCAACTGACACTCAATTTACAATCACTTCTTTTGTACTGAAAGAATTCAAGCTGGATGTGACTGCACCTTCGGACGACGACACAGTTTCGGACTTAATCGTTGAGATAGCTAGAACCCTCAATGGACAGGGGTACAAATCTAACTTTGTGATTGACCCTGAAGATACATACGTCGACTTTGATTTGGCAGACGAAGGAGCCGAAATACAACTCTACCCTGAACTAAACCAGGTACTCGGACTTGCCAACAACTATGTTTTCAATAGAACACAGCGAATACTGATCCCCACCCACAGGACTGCGTCTGTTCCATTGAATATTATATATGTAATGTGCGATGTGGTATTAGAGTCGCAAGTTAGTGAAGTGAGAAAGAATATTCTAGAAATTATAGAAAGAAGGCAAGGTACTAATAAGACGTATCACCAACGGTTTAGTCCAGTCCATTTCAAGAATCTGAAGGTGACACACCCTCCGGATAAAATATCAATCCAACTACTTAACAGCAGATTCGAACCTCTTCATGGATTGCATCTTCCGACAATGGTAGTACTGCACTTCAAAAAACTGTTTCTGTAAAAAATGGAACAGATTTTTTTTGAAGAAGGGCAAGACGAGATTGAGCAAGAAGGAGGAGGAACACGTAAATTAATGTGTGAGAAGGATCAGGCTACATGTAAATTAGAACCAATCGACCAATCAGGAACCGCCTGCTACATGGATTCCGACTTTGTCCCAATGAGCTCGTTTCGCGCCAATAATGGTCGCATAAAAACGAAACGTCGTCGAAGGCCAGTTCAAAAAGGTTTAGGTCGTGTTACCAAAAGAAAAACCAGTCAATGTGGTGCTGGAAGGCGAAGGAAGAGGAAGCCAGTTGTAAGAAGAAGAAAAACGGTACAGCAGGGGCTGGGGCAAAGACGCCGGAGAGTAGTGAAAAAAACAAAATGTAGAGCAGTACAAAAGAAGAAAAGGCATTAAGATGCAGCCGTCTTTCCAGTTTTACGAAGGCAGCCCCCTGGGGTATCCAAGATATTTTGATTACAAACTTCCCACTACAAACGCAGGTGTGCTCATGATAGAGCCTCTAACTTTATTTCCATCAAGCGCATATCAAGACGATCAGAACCCTCTCACGTTTAAAATACACAGCACCAACGAATATTTGGACCCACGTTCGCTTCTCATTTATCTTGAGCTAACCATCCGTCGCACAGATTCAGAAACGTTCCCGGCCACTAAGGATGACGTAGGTGTAGTGAACAACTTGGGGGCTGCAATATTTTCCGCGGTCGACACCACCATCAATAACATTCCAACATCGAAACCATTGAGTTTGTATCCCATCGTAGTTTACATTCAAGATCTGGTCTACTATGGTTCCAGTAGAAACAAGGCCAATTTGAAATTGCAACTATGTTACCCGGATACCAAGGAAACGTATGACAGTTTAAACTCTGGATACCAGTCTAGGAAGACGTTGAGTCAGTCGACGTTTCACTGTATCGTAAGATTAGGTGACCCCCTATTCAACATGGAAAAGCTGATTCCACCAGACAATGAAATAAATATCACATTGCGAAGAAGTACTATTCCATTTGTGCTTGCTGGTGCCGATCCGAGGACAGCTGCAGAAAAAGCAACGTTACCTATACCGTATACATTAGTCTTCAGGAAGGCGTTTCTCAGGATAAATAAACTAACCCTCCATCCAAATTTAGTTCGCCAACACCAACAGCTACTCAACTCAAACAAGCACATGCTATTCAATCTTCGTGTGAACTCGATCAAGGAAGTTCCAATAGCCTCCAACACAATAACGTACCAGACCAATACGGTGTTTAGTGGGGACATTCCGTCCTTCATTTTATTAACATTTGTCGATCCCGTTGCATTGTTGGGTGATATAACCAAATCACCATTTGCTTTCAAAAGGCACGACATCGAATCCGTCAGTTGCAGAATTCAGGGTGGGCTACAAAGCTTGAAAACCATAGACTTAACAAGCAACGACTACTACCTTGCGTACAAAGACGTTGCAAATTTGTTTAACCGCTTTGACAGTCCGTATACCTTGGAGGATTTCAACGGAACTAACTTCTTTTTGTGTTTCCAAATTACAACGAATGTACACCCGCAATTGCTTTCACCTCGGGTCAACGGCGAGATAACGTTTCATTTCAAATTCAGCAGTCAAACAAGTAAGGCACTGGTGTGCTTGATGTTTACCGAACAGCAAGGACTCTTACAGATTGGGAAGGACAAAGATGTGGTCAGCGACTTCATGATTCATTAATATGGATACATCTGAAATAAAAACAGCCTTGAACAAAATAACACCTTGCAACTTTCCGTATAAATACGTTAAAGCAAGAGACCAACTTGATGACATCGACGTATCAAAACGGCCTTATATTTCCGTCATCCACAACGAAAATTTTAGCGTAAAAACCGGGCATTGGTTGGGATTGATTGTATTTGAAAATAGTAAGTTACATATAATTAGGTTGGGATACTAATTCTAATCCTACTTTAGATACTGCGGAGTTCTTTGATTCATACGGTTTGCATTGGGACGACTATAATATTCAATTACCCATCACAACCGCAAGAAACGTAGGACGACCAGTACAAGGAATGCACAGCAAAACATGTGGTATTTGGGTATTACGCTTCATTTACTGGAGAACGAGAGGATGTCCCATGAAAAAATTCTATTATCCATTCGATTCTGGAGGAAGCAAAACTGATAACGATAGAATTGTATCTGAGTGGTACAAACGCACAGTCGAAACAAAAAAAAGTTGTACTCCTACGGATCAGTGTTGTTGTTCAAAGAAAGCATTTCTAAGGAGAAAGCAGCAAGATGGATAAACCGTTGTTGGTCTTTGTTTTGTTTTTGGTCCTTGTGACCAGTAACCCAACTTGTCTCACATGTTACGACGAAATATGCGAACATTGTGTTGATAGTGGGGGAAAGTTTGTAAAGTCTCTTTGGTTTGGTATTTCCCATGTACCCCAATACAGATGCGTAAACACTGTAGACGAGATAAGTAAGTATGCCCTAATCACGGAAGTAATCTGTAACAAAACGCTGTGTAACGGCGTTAATGAAAGGAGAGTGGTTAATATTATTGGTAGGGATGAAGATATATGCACTAATTTCTCATCTTCTTATGCACCTCTACGGACACTCACACCAGCACAGCAAGAGCACATTTGCACGACAACACACTCCATTTACCAATATCTGGAATTGTTAGTTATAACAATAGTATGTATCATAGCACTTAAGGAAAAGATTAGAAATTTAATCGATCACATTGTTAGCTTGTTAAGAAATGGACACAATACACCTGTACCACAATAAACGATAATAAAGCAACACTAAAATTGCTATTGGTATCGTGATATGTGATATTTTAATCATATCCTGCATCAATAGCAGCGTTGTTGTTGGCTTGAGACTTCAATTGGATTGGGATGTTGGTAACTTAACTCCAGCTGAGCGACATACAGAACTTTCTCACAAATAATTGTAAACATGGTTATGTGCGAGGAATTTAGTTCCTGTGTTGTCTGCCTCCAAAACCATTGCAAGTTTGCAATTTTTAAGGAGACTTCAATTTGCACGGACATCAATAGGCCTGTTTACGGACTTGTCTCTACGTTGAGTCCAGGGAGTGAGTATCTTTGTCCTCCTGTTCCAGTCATCCCTCCCTGTATTATGCCATTATGGGGTAAACATAAGAGGTTCCTGTAATTGGACACAATAAACTAAAGTCTCTCTTTTTTTAGTGTCCGTGGGTGCGTCTATTTGTCTGATCATGGGGATCCTCTTTGTCATTTTGTTGTGGCTACTCCTGAGGCTGTACAGGGACTTTGACGCAAGATATGGGTCATTTATCGAGTTCCTGAGTACACTATTGGGACAGATAGACTTTCGGCAGATGTGGCAGGATGCCCTTGACTTGTCAAAGAGACAAATGAGAGAGAAGAGTCGTGCCAGATCCATCCTCCCGCACCCTCCTCCTCCTGGACCCAATCGCAACTCCTCACGTCCCCCGGTTATACCAGAGGAAGATGAAGGCAGGGGGATTTTTTCTGATGATGAGGATCCTGACCTCAATTATCCACCCCGACCAAATCCACCTCGACCAAATCCTCCGAGACCAAATCCTCCAAGACCAAATCCTTCTAAGCCTCAACCTGAAAAGTCAAGAGCCAGACGTCAAACCACCCCTCCATCCTCATCCTCTACAGACTCTGAACCTGAGGTGGATGACCCAAAGGACTCGTCATATGCCCCCAGTAGTGCAAGTAGCACTCCTGTAAAATTACAACGTAAGCTACGGTCACGTAAGAAGAGGGAGTAGCCATGTTATATGGCATGTAAAAGTCAAACTCCAATCCACGATTTTTGTATCTACCTTAATTGAATCAATTATCCAATCAATCACATCTGTCATTTCTTCCTTTTGGAGCAAAATAAACTTTTTCTATCAAAACAAAACAAAATGAATTGCTCAATTTTGTTAAATTGTGTCGCCTGCGTCGCAAAAATGTGCTACTTTTTTGCAATCAACGACCAATTGCAGTTCTGTGTGGATTCCCCAACTAGAGTCCAGGGAAATTGGCTGTACAGGATCGATCCAACAATGAATTGTCCTTCATTGAGTAGCCAAGTAGTGACGATGGAGAAAAATTCGGTGTTTCCACTTGCAATTGGTGGTGGGTGAAAGTATTTATTATTTGCACACATGCATTCATTCTGTTCCTTTGTTTTAGTCCTGGTTGCCTGCACCACAATCCTTTCTCTGTGTACTCTTGCCTTGACAATTTGGCTAAATTGGAAGAAAGTAAAGGGACTTTTGCCAAGGAGGATGATACCACAGCCTGAGACTCATGACGTACAACAGATACCCCTTTCGTCTATCGTGTTCAAAAGAGAAAGTGCAGAGGACCGGTCTAGACGATTAGCCACTCATGACAATGTCCAAACCATGCATGGATGGGGACCAAATGTGCCTCTACATCCTGCTCATCCCAACTACGTATGCCAATCGGATGATGAGTATGCAGACCCTGAAGGACTTTACTGTACAATAAAGTAGATTATTAGTAAGAGCAGTTTAATAGAGGGTACACTTTCTTTGTTACTTTTGCGACTTTCTTTGATTTGTTACAATTATATTCGCAAGAAATGATTAAATCTTAAATGCATTCATTTGTTCACAAACGATCTTCTGACGAGCCTTTTGATAACTTGAATTACTGTACATGAAAAAGAAAGTTAAATGTGGAGAAAGTTGTGTGTAAATACATACTCATTCCAACCACACGCATTGACTTTCTCAAATTCCCAGTTGTAAGCATCAAATCCACAGAACTGAGACTATAGCAAACTGGTATGTACCATGTTGCCTCTCACTGCATATTGCATGCGTGTAGTGAGTCGAGTGGAGTGAGTGGAAGCTTTCTCAAATTCCCGATTCCAAACCACATACCGTGAACGAAGGAGTGGAGAAGGGGGAGACAACTACTGGGAGAAAATGATACTTTCTCCATTTCCAACTTGCATACCCCGAAACTCAAAGTGAAAGTTGTT